>MQUG01000287.1:0-63834 GCA_007213375.1 Steinernema feltiae | reverse complement strand
AACACTGATTTTTCATTTCTTTTAAACTTTTATTGATTTTAAATGTAATTTATTTTAATTTTAATTTTTATTATTAAATTTATTTATTTATTAAATTTTAAATTTTTTTAATTTAAAAAATATTTTTGATTTTAAATTTTTTTAATAGCTGCAGACTTCCACTCTTGGTGCAAAATAACCAACAAAACAACACGATGAAGCGATGTAAATAGCAAATAGCAACAAACTCATGCAAAGTCCTTGCTAACAGTTGATTGCCAGCGGAAATCGTCGAAAATATTAGATTTTTGCTGAATCAAATTTGATGCGTTGCAAAACCGGCGGTACCAAGGTGTAACTTGTCCATGTTAGAAATAGGCGCCACTGCGATGGCCGCCGGAGAATGCAATCTGCTCGCTTGCGCGCTACGTTCTAACCATGATTTGTAATCAAAAACTGAATTTAATTCAGTAAGAAATCCATTACCATCTTGTTATACAACAACAAATCGAAATTTCCTTTTATTTAAACCATGAGTTCGTAGTCTCTACTGGAGTTGGCAGTCAACCAATCTTTAGACTTTTGAAGATCCTCTTCTTCAAGGCGAATGGTCCTGCGCGGGCTTCCTCTAGCCACCCTAACGTATCCGTACTCAATCACTGCAATTAAAATGAGTGCACATCTGAAATGCCCCACGTTTTATTATGAAGAGCGCGGAAACAAAAATGTGGTCAAAGGAGACCACATCGAAATGGCAAATCCATTCGTCATCCGGTTTTCTTTCTTTGTGCATGCCGCCTGCAACCAGGCAGCAAGGATCCTCTTCCTGTATGAGCCTTTTCGCTGCATGCGGCATCCCATTAGTTATTGTGTCCGGTAGGCTAAATGAGGGACTACAATAAGAACCTTTAAGAATTCGACCTACAAACGCATTTCTGGGATGTAACATGCTTCTGTCCACACTGGAAAGAGGTCTTCGCTTGAAGATGTTATTATCTTTGTAGGCGTTTGTAGATAACTGTGCAGATTCCATGAATGGACCAATTTTGACAGGTTTATAGGAGCCAGTTCCTCGATGACTTGGTTCTAAATTCAAGCTTTTAATGTAATCTCTCTGCAAGTGCATATCGCCTACGTATTTGGTCAGCGACTTTCTTTGTAGTCCGCACGCAAAAATGCGGTTTCCGTGCTTTCGAAGGCGGTGAAGTAAATTGAGAATCGTTTCAAGACCGCAATGTCTGATCAGCTCTTCAAGAAGAGCAATTTTTGTCGACATTTCTGAAATGAAAGTTGGTGAACGATCAGCTAATAGGAAAGGTGAAAGAATTTGGGTCTATAGAATAGGCGCCATGAGCTCTTCTCAAGACGCCTCCGGCGCTCGCAGTCACGCGGTCAGCGATCGACGGGTGCTTTTAGGAATTTGAACGAATTTTTGGTGAATTTTATGTTTTAAATCAAAATGTCAAACTCACATTTGGTTGCACACGGTGCTCAGCGTTGATCGACAGAGATTACAGTGTTAATTACCTGAAATTCGCACGTTAAGGACACACGCATCAATCGAGTGTTGCAAACGCGACAAACGAGCGCTTTGTTCAACGAAATCGATTGCGCACCTCACCGTCACGACAGCCTCCGCGGCCTACTAGCGCCACCTCCAACACGTCGCCGAGCAGGAGAGATGCGCTCGCCATCGCTAGTGACGGTGAGGTGCGCAATCGATTTCGTTGAACAAAGCGCTCGTTTGTCGCGTTTGCAACACTCGATTGATGCGTGTGTCCTTAACGTGCGAATTTCAGGTAATTAACACTGTAATCTCTGTCGATCAACGCTGAGCACCGTGTGCAACCAAATGTGAGTTTGACATTTTGATTTAAAACATAAAATTCACCAAAAATTCGTTCAAATTCCTAAAAGCACCCGTCGATCGCTGACCGCGTGACTGCGAGCGCCGGAGGCGTCTTGAGAAGAGCTCATGGCGCCTATTCTATAGACCCAAATTCTTTCACCTTTCCTATTAGCTGATCGTTCACCAACTTTCATTTCAGAAATGTCGACAAAAATTGCTCTTCTTGAAGAGCTGATCAGACATTGCGGTCTTGAAACGATTCTCAATTTACTTCACCGCCTTCGAAAGCACGGAAACCGCATTTTTGCGTGCGGACTACAAAGAAAGTCGCTGACCAAATACGTAGGCGATATGCACTTGCAGAGAGATTACATTAAAAGCTTGAATTTAGAACCAAGTCATCGAGGAACTGGCTCCTATAAACCTGTCAAAATTGGTCCATTCATGGAATCTGCACAGTTATCTACAAACGCCTACAAAGATAATAACATCTTCAAGCGAAGACCTCTTTCCAGTGTGGACAGAAGCATGTTACATCCCAGAAATGCGTTTGTAGGTCGAATTCTTAAAGGTTCTTATTGTAGTCCCTCATTTAGCCTACCGGACACAATAACTAATGGGATGCCGCATGCAGCGAAAAGGCTCATACAGGAAGAGGATCCTTGCTGCCTGGTTGCAGGCGGCATGCACAAAGAAAGAAAACCGGATGACGAATGGATTTGCCATTTCGATGTGGTCTCCTTTGACCACATTTTTGTTTCCGCGCTCTTCATAATAAAACGTGGGGCATTTCAGATGTGCACTCATTTTAATTGCAGTGATTGAGTACGGATACGTTAGGGTGGCTAGAGGAAGCCCGCGCAGGACCATTCGCCTTGAAGAAGAGGATCTTCAAAAGTCTAAAGATTGGTTGACTGCCAACTCCAGTAGAGACTACGAACTCATGGTTTAAATAAAAGGAAATTTCGATTTGTTGTTGTATAACAAGATGGTAATGGATTTCTTACTGAATTAAATTCAGTTTTTGATTACAAATCATGGTTAGAACGTAGCGCGCAAGCGAGCAGATTGCATTCTCCGGCGGCCATCGCAGTGGCGCCTATTTCTAACATGGACAAGTTACACCTTGGTACCGCCGGTTTTGCAACGCATCAAATTTGATTCAGCAAAAATCTAATATTTTCGACGATTTCCGCTGGCAATCAACTGTTAGCAAGGACTTTGCATGAGTTTGTTGCTATTTGCTATTTACATCGCTTCATCGTGTTGTTTTGTTGGTTATTTTGCACCAAGAGTGGAAGTCTGCAGCTATTAAAAAAATTTAAAATCAAAAATATTTTTTAAATTAAAAAATTTAAAATTTAATAAATAAATAAATTTAATAATAAAAATTAAAATTAAAATAAATTACATTTAAAATCAATAAAAGTTTAAAAGAAATGAAAAATCAGTGTTTTCTGCGCTGATTGAAGCTATCATGTTTGCGAAAATTTGTTGTTTTGGTGAAATCAGAGAAAAAGCGTAATCTCATTTGTGATCCAAGCAACCAATTTAATAGCTCGTTTGAGTTCGTAATCTTTGTTTGTTATTTTAGACGAGTTTGAGGCTTAAACTCGTCTAAAAGCTTAAACTTGTATAGCAAGATTATAAAGGCGTTGTAAGTGAGGGAGGCGCAGAACAGCTGTTGAAGGAGTTCCGGGCGCTCGCTGGATTTTGTTATTCCCAAAGCCTATAAAGCTGATGACAAGTGCATCTGTTGCGCAAAAACAGACCTTATTGCGTCATCAGCGGAGACGCGAGCCACTTGTCTGTTGCGTTTGGGTCAGCGCTGTGAGTGAATTGGCATCGCTTTCAGGTTGATTGTGAGTTGCGTCGCCGTCCTTCGATCGATGTGCGCAGCGATGCCAAAACCTGATTCTTATTGCAATTTGTTCCATTTCCATCTTCCAAACTGAGAGTTTTCCAGACTCGAATCTCGGTTTTCCCGCCTTCATTCAGTTCTACCGCACCCGTCGGCGAGTCAACGAGGATTTTCTTCAAATTTATGCATGTGGCACTACCGTAATCTTGCTCTAATCGTCATGTTTTAGCTTAAACAATCGACTTCAACCCATAATCGCTGAACTTTATCGGACGTAATTTGCCCCCCAAGATCCGACATGACCATTCCGGTCCACATTGACGCCAAGAGGAGACAAGGAACCTGGTTACTAACGCCGTTCCAGAGGTAAGATCTGTCAGCATTAGTGAGCACCTGTCTGGCAACCCAACACGACGACGGTACCGCAGCCGTGCGAGTCGCAAACCTCAGAAACTAAGCGGTCAAATTGTACAAAGGCCAACGAGTTGCCCATGCAGAAGTCATCGACAACCTAACAAAACCGCAGGCAGTATTCCACGTAGCAGCAGAAGGAGAAAGCCCGGAAACGGCCAATGCGGATTTTCCCGACGCTCCGTGCGCACCAGCACCAGATGAAACGCCAGGAGAATGGCTAGAGAAACAATTTGACCTCGACGAATCTACCCTCTCAAAACAAGGGACGTCTATTGCGAAGCCATCGAACAGAACCACAATGTGGATGAAGCACGGTTGGTCTGATTTTTGTAGATTATCAGCTTAATCAACTAGGCGCTCAAATGAGCCATCGGCAGCGCTGAATTAGCATTCTGTGCACTTTTACAAAATAATCGATCAGCGGCGGTCCAACCGTCGAGCGACAGAGATGGTGAGGGCAGCAGCGCAGTGACAGCCGACGGCCGCGGAGGCGCTTGGTTGGGTGTGCCACCTCGTCGTCCACAGACGGTTAGCGCAACGTTGGACGGCGGCTGCGAGGTGCGCTCGCACGACAAAGTGCTCGCAAAACGCAAATTTTTGCTTTTTGCTAATTCTGTTTTCAGGACATTTTTCCTCTAAATGAAATGTTTAATTTTTGCAGATAACAACGACGAACGCTCCTGTTTTTATCGAACGTAAACTAACCAGAATGTGGATCATGCGCGGTTGGGATAGCCACACCAATTCCGCTCGGGATTATCTCATCTTCCAGAGGCAATCGTGTAATTTGGTTGTCGTTCCGATCCACCTCACACATCCAGCCATCATCGATCTGGAAAGCGGACGCATTTTGGTGTACGACTCCATAGATGTCAGTTGTTTAATCATCTCACTTTTCTGATCCATGCAATCTAGATTGTTCGACAAGGCGATCAAACTACGCGCGCACTGCAAAGGGCCGCCCAGGATATTCGCGATTTTGCGGATTACCAGAAGTTGTGTTCCGCATTCACATCGCTACTCTTGACGAGCGACGCGCACAGCCTGATGGTGTATCCTGTGGTGTGTTAGCCATTCAGCATGCAACGCACGCCTTGGAACAGCTGGCCCTGGATAGGACAGCAAGTCCCAGAATGAACTTTGACAGTTCGAGAAGAGAAGTTCTCCGATTGCAAAGAGCCTTTGACGACGAACTACGGGTCAACTATCCGAAGATCACGAAGGGACTGCGAAATTCCCTCGCGGCACCTACTTCTCAATCGAGAACTATGGTAGACTTCGTACAATTCCCTATTATGACGAGAACATCGCACCAATGATGTTTCCACTGATCCACTTAGGAGGTTAGTTCGACATTTTTTAATCTCAACAAGCCGCGGCGCTTGTCTTTTGCCACATCGCCATCTTCATACGGTTAGCGCAACCGTCGACGGTGGCAGCGAGGAGCGCGTTCAAGACAAAACGCAAATTTTTGCTCCAATCCCGTTTTCACGACATTTTAAATGAAATGTTTAATTTTTGCAGATAAAAACGACGAACGCTGCAGTTTCTTCGATGCTGGTCAGTGCACGTTGGTGCATTGACCAAGCGGATTTCATTAACACCCGTGGTACGGTGTTTCTGCTGGCGCTCACAACCGTCTTCATTTGGTCGCAGGTAAATGTTAACAATTCAGACTGAAATGCTAATTGTAAAAGGTTTAGTTTGGGCTGCGCGAGGTCATCCAGTGCGATACTGGAGCCGAGCAGCCATCTCAAGCAGTCGATAAGGTGGAAAGGGACTGCAGAAGAAAGGCAAAAGTTCGAAAGCTGTGGAACTTCCATTGTAAGCTCCTTTTATTGGTCGGCAATTTGATTAAAGCACTAAAAAAATTTCAGGCTACATTAATCACAACGTTTGAAACAAAACAAACGCCTAACGACCACTGGGACGCGAGGGCTGGAATGAAACTTACAGCCCAGACTACTTTGAGCTGCTGTTCCCGAACGAGCTCGACGACAACTGGATGCCGAGGACAAGCAAACGTGCGGACGCAGCACATTGACAGTTGACATTGACAAACACCAAAAATTCAAATAAAATACTGGTTTTTGTGTGGCTGGAAACACGTTAACATGCTTTTTGTGGTTTCGATATTTTTCGAATGAAATTTCGGGTTTTAAAACAGAAACGTTTAAGCAATGATAATTGCCGTTGCAACCTTAGATGTACAAAGTGCGAAGAACGATGGCATCACTGCTTGGCGATAACGCAAAATACAAAAAACACCGCCGATCAATAGCTTCCAGCGAAGCGCCCTCGGGAGCGAGTGACTCAGCAATCGATTCCGCTCGCGGTCACACGCGTCGGCGATCGATTTCGCTTTACGACGCGCTCGTTTGTCGCGTTTGCTACTCTCGCTTGATGCGTGTGTCCTTAAAGTGCGAATTTCAGGTAATTAACACCGTAATCAACGTCGATCAATGCTGAGCACCGTTTGCAACCAATTGTGAGTTGTTTCATTGGTCCTTGTTTTTTAGGATTTCATGATCGTGTTGTGCCTAAAAACGCTCGCATTCCGACGTTTTGATAGCATGGAGTTGCTTGGTTCTGTGTTAACTGACATCTATTTAGATCAATCACTGTTTACAGCAAGAAAATACAGGCCATACAACGATTAAAATACCCGAAGCGCTCCGATTTACAAGTCAGCAAATGTGAGTACTGTAATCAATGAAGGTCTCAGTGACGGTTTGAGGCTCTCCTTCTCGAGTCAAGCCAACGACAAGGCTCAGTTTGTCCCGGCCTCAAAGTTTCTTTCTGATGGTGAGAGCAATCACGTTTTAAATAGCGCAAATGTGACTTATAGTTTAACTGAAATCATTCAAAATAAAGAAATTTAGGCCTGTGGACAACATGGCTCGGGAACAACACTCAACATTTACAACTAACATTGCGACAATTCCTAACGCGTGAGTTTTTGATTTTACAACATGTTTAACGCAAATAAAGAGGCGTTAAGCGATTGAATTGAAAGCGCCGTTCGGAAAACTGATCGATCCGTCGGAGCGAAGAGCGATTGCCCGTTTAGAAGGTAAATGGATCTTTGATGGTAAATTAATTTTTGCCAGAGTTTGCACCGTGCGCGATTTAAAGTGAGAAAACAACTTGGTAATTAACAGGTAATTAACATCGTAATCTCTGTTTGATTAACGCTGACGACCGTCTGCACCGAATTGTGAGTTTAGTCGTTTTTTTATTCGTTTAAGTAAAAAAACCTTATTTAAGAATGCGATTAGTCCAGCTGCGAGCGGAACACTCGTTAGCGGCTTAGACGACCTGTCAGTGTCAGTCAGTGGACTACTCCTTTTGAGTTCAATCAAAAAAAAACGAATAAATGGTGCAAAACGGTAAATTGAACTCTTTTTTACTTAGCTTATGAAATTGTTAACCACAAATGTTTAGTCAGTGCTGGCAAGAGACGCAATTTAACAAACTGAATATTGTCACGATTGAATTTATGACGAATTGAACATTTTCACAAAATGCGATACACGATTCATCAAATGTGAGTTTAAAACTCTTTTTTAAACATCAACAATAAATTTCAGGCACCTCTTCTCAGTCAGCTGCACTTTAGGCAGGTAAATATGCGCGAAAATAGCATAAATGGTCTTAATTAATAGGCGAACGAGAGCAATTTGATTCGCTAATAGCGTGGAACGTGCTAGCGCTATTGGTAGAACGATTAAATGGTAAATTGAAATCTATCATGGTTTACGAACCATGAACCTCTTTCTTTGCCCCCTTCCACCCTCTTAGCGACCGCTAGGGCGATCCGACATAAGAGCAGCGATCCGCAAGAGGCATTGATTCTCGCGCCGCGCTGCATCCATCATCCAGTGACTCATCGCTTTCATTCAGAAATGGAAGATTTGATCATGTCACCTTCCCCTCGCTACGAAGAGGATGAATCTCCGATCCTGCAAGGAGAAGGAGATACGCCACTTCCAACGCCGGAGGATCGCGCTTCACCGGACGTTCAAGTCATCATCACCAACAAGCCGTACATCTCAGAAGTCAGGTCGGAGCATCTCCAGAGTCTCAAAATGCTCCTGTAGCAATCGGAGGCTCAGGCCACCGTGCTGAGGCACGTCCTCAAGGAATACGATGTCATTGAAAATGAGTTAACTGAAACTGTAATAAAATAAATGAAGTTGTATGCTTGCCACTTGACCCGGTGCACCATTGAAATTCATGTTAAATTAACCCGTTTAGGAAAAATTGAAAGCTGTAAATGAAATGGTGTGTCGGCAAGTGCCGGTAAACCAGTACAGTTCACAGTACAAATTTGTGAGAGTGAGATGACCTTCACACGAAAATGCAACACCACACGTGACCTCGCCGATCGCTTCCAGCGAGAGCGACTGACGCAGTAATGAATTCCGCGCGCGGTCACACGCGATCGATCGCGCTCGTTTGTTGCGTTTGCAACTCTTGTACATCCTTAAAGTACGATTTTCAGGTAATTAACACTGTAATCTCTGTCGATCAACGCTGAGCACCGTGTGCAACCAAACGTGAGTTTGACATTTTGATTTTAAACATAAAATTCACACAAAATTCGTTCAAATTTATAAAAGCACCCGCCGATCGCTGACCGCGTGACTGCGAGCGCCGGAGGCGTCTTGCAAAGAGCTCATGCCGCCTATTCAAGCTATAGACCCAAATTCTTTCACCTTTCCTATTAGCTGATCGTTCACCAACTTTCATTTCAGAAATGCAGACGAAAATTGCTCGGTTTGGAGAGCTGATCAGACATTGCGGTCTTGAAACGCTTCTCAATTTATTGCACCACCTTCGAAAGCACGTGAACCAGGAGCATAAGCTGCCCGGTATTGACGCATTTTTGCGAGCGGACTACAACGAAAGTGGCTAAACAAATACGTAGGCGATATGCACTTGCAGAGAGATTACATTAAAAGCTTGAATTTAGACGAGCTAATCGAGGAACTTGCTCCTATAATCCTGTCGAAATTGGTCCATTCACGGAATCTGCACAGCGAGTTCATGAAAACGGCTCTGTTCCTTATTTTCATCAAGCTTTTCATCAAGTTCCCGCAGACGCGTAAGTTGCTGTTTTCCTTTACGTTTTGCGAAATTCCAACTACTTTCAGAGTGGCCGATTTAATTGGGGCCTGCATGGGCAAATCAGAAGCTGTTGCTTCTGTTGGTCAAGGTGACCAAACTCTAGGAGCAATGCTGACAGCTTCGGAATAGCGAAAGGAGGTGCCGGAGGACGTGCGACAGGAGGCGAGGGTGGTGCCGGAGGAAGAGCAGTCGTCAACGGAGGCAGTCAGCAAGTGACTGGAGCAAACAATTACGGCGGCAATCAAGAAATCAATGCTCCGATCACCAGAAATGCATTTAATGAGCGCAATTTACAAGAACAGCTCGATCAGTGTCGACGCCAATGTCATTCAAAGCGCTACGATTCATCGGAGAGCGAAGAATCGCAGAAGACTATATAAGGCAACGATATAATTGAATTACTGATATTAATGAAAAGCTGATATCCTGTTCATCTATGGTATATCTGTAGGAGTATCCAACTGTTGAGGGAGTTTCAAGGGATCATCGGATTTTTTTGGTCATTCCCAAAGCCACCCGGAAATGGCCTATAAAGCTGATGTCCTGTGCATCTCTTATCAGATGGAACGCAAACAGATGACCAATGCAACATAGTTGACATAGGTGACACGTGAGCAGAAGCACCGCCGATCGCTTCCAGCGACGCGCCCTCGGGAGCGAGTGACTCAGCAATCGATTCCGCTCGCGGTCACACGCGCCGGCGATCGATTTCGCTGTACGACGCGCTCGTTCGTCGCGTTTGCAACTCTCGATTGATGCGCGTGTCCTTAAAGTGCGAATTTCAGGTAATTAACACCGTAATCTCTGTCGATCAACGCTGAGCACCGTGTGCAACCAAATGTGAGTTTGTTAATAAAATTCAAGTTCAAGTTAAAGTTCTTAAAACATATTTTTTGCCTTTCTTGGAAATTGAAATGAAAAATAGCGTCAAATCATCACATTACAATCAATGCAATCTTACGAGCACTACGAGTTCGCAAATCAAATATTTTTTTAATTTGTCAAGTCCAAAAATTGAGTTTTAAATCTGTATTTGGCACTACAACAGCTTCGGCTGTGTAGACAAAATGCTAACTGACGCTTTTCAGGGTTGACAACACACATATTATAATACTTTCAATGTATGCTCGAGCGAGTTAATGGAAACCAGAAGATGGCTGGTGTGCAAGCATGGAACTGCGATTTGTGAGTGCTAATGCAATTAATCCATTTCTCAGTTCACTCACGCAGGTCGCGTCCTAACTGGAAAACAGCATTTCAGAATAAATTGGCGATTGGCGCACATACTGGTGCTAAACTAAATGTGCTCTCCTTTCGAGGGAGTTCCGATTGTGGTAAGTTTTGAATTTGAACAAGCCAGTAGCCGAAAACTTCATTCTAGCTTCCGTTTCACTATGTTTTAAGTACAAAACTCGAATTCTAAAATCCAATCAGAGCCAAAACTAAATCAGAGGGGCCAGTGATTAAAGGCTAAAACTAGCCTAGAGGGACAAAAACTTGAGTCGATTGGAATTTTCAATTGTTGGCAAAAATGGCAAAAAGGCGGAGATACTGTGAGTTCTACGAAGCCTGATAAGTCAGGAAACCAGGCTAAATAAGTAAGGCAGTCAGCCTAAGCAGAGTTTAGCGCAAAGGTTTCACCAAAATTCAGATTTTAACGCTGTTAGTGGACGGATTTTGCTGGTTAGTCTTAGAATTTGACTGCAATCAGGCTTCGCGCCAAGCTTAGCCATTTTATGTGTCTTATTTGTAAACGTTTCGTTTTTGGGTGATAAAATGTGGACCAGATATGAACGATGCAGGGGAGAAACATTTTCCTTATTCCGATTTTGGCGCATCTAATTTAGTTTTCGCCCCGATTGGCTAGTAGAGCCTTCACATTTTGGCAGCTCCACAACAGCTCCACTCCAACCTATTTTAGATCAATATTTGAGGATTGATAGTATCATAATTCCAATGTTTAGCTACTGGATAAAACGAGTTAAAAAAATTGAGAAGATCCACGAACTGGTTCAAAATTTGCATTCCGGGGAAGCTCGAACGATTCTGGTATGTTTACAATTTGAATTGGACATTCTAGCCCAAAGCATCATTATAGTTGAAACGATCGTTACATTGACATTACAACAAAGGTTACAGTTGTTGATGCGATTGATATCACAACGTAAGTTTTCTTTCTTGCAAGCTAGCGTTTTCAGTCCAAACATTCTGCTTTGAAGAAAACCAATAGTTGAAAATTATTAAAAATTAAAAATCAAAAAGAAGTTTTGTTTTGCATTAAAAATTTTGTAATTTTGACAAAATCGGGCTACTTAGCGGCTCTTTGCAATGATAAAATTATCAAATTCAATTTGTTCACTTTGAACCAAGACTTCAGATTTTGGACATGTTTTGTTGCTTTATGATCTGTGCATAAAGTGCCAGTTCAAGGTTTTTTATTAACGAATTTCGCAAAATTTTCTATTTCAGATTATATATGCCGGTAGTAGTCTGTGCCACTGGAGCGAAGATTGTTCGATTGCTCTGCTGTATATTCTGCATACATGCTGACTTTACAAGAAAGGATTAGGAATGCAAGCGAAATCGAAAATGTAAGTTTTAATCTTGCGAGCTGACGTTTTGTTTTCGAACACTGTGCTTTGTGCCTCAGTGAACCCCTGAAAGAGTGCGAATAATTAAAAATTGTCGTGAACAAAACTTTAATTTTGCAAGAAAAAACGTTTTGGAATTTCAGAAAAAACAAAATTGGATAATAAAACGATCTATTATTTTGCAACTCGAACCAATATTTCAGCTTTTTAACTGGAATTGAGAATTAGACGAATTATTTTGCTTGAAAATGGTTACTTCTATGCTGAAAACAAAGATCAAAGCCACATTTTTAAATGATTAAATTGTCAACTAAGCAAATCTGCATCAAAGTGAATTTTCACCATTCAAGATGAAAGACATTGTACAGGCATTCACGGTTGATTTTCTGTCCATAAAGTGCCAGTTTGAGGTAAAGTCTACTTTAAGGAGTAGTTAGAATGGAAAGAACCTTCAGATTAGCATGTTGAATGAGTGAAAACAGATTCCGTGATTCCGTACTAAAAACAGAAAATCTGATTCACAAAAAACGGGTTAAATAAATCAAAA
Source organism: Steinernema feltiae (assembly GCA_007213375.1). NCBI lineage: Eukaryota > Metazoa > Nematoda > Chromadorea > Rhabditida > Steinernematidae > Steinernema > Steinernema feltiae. The sequence continues at coordinate 51,463 of MQUG01000287.1, read as the reverse complement.
GTTGGCGCAAATACGAATCAAATGTTCCGTTACAGTGCCAAATTGAGGTAAAGTAATTAAGTGAAAAACACAGATTTGTGCTCTGAACTTCCTAGCCAAATTGCTGTAAAAAATGCAGAAATTTTTGCAAAAATTTTTGCATTTTCAGAATGGATATGCCGGTAATAGTTTCTGTCAGGAGATTGCACGATTGTACAGTTGCTGAAGGACCAACTGCAAAAGCTTCATTCAAAATTCATTCAAAAAAAAAATACAATACAAAAATAAATTAGAACAGAAAAAAAATACAAATCAAACGTACCGTTATAGGCGCGCAAAAAGGGATCATCACTTTCCAGGCTTCAGCAATTGGAGTAAGTTATGGATTTGAGATAGTATCACCAAACCATAATTTCAGCGCTACTCGATTGACTTTAAAAGAAAGGAGAAAGGAATGTGTTCAACGATTTTTGAATTCTCACTGCAATTTATACTACAATGTAAGTTTGTTTTATTGCCAGGTGCCTCAGAGCGCCCTCCAAAGAGAGCTAACTATTTCAAAATTCGGTGAACAAAACGTTGGTTTTGCATGAAAATGTTGCAATTTCTACAAAATCCGGCTTCTCAGCAACTCCTATCGATGATACAACGGGGGCAAGCAAAAAATTGCCGAAACAAAATCATTGATTCGACTGCACGATTTTTCTTCAAAGACTCGTGCAGTCTGCAAACGAACAACTTTATTTTAAATTTGCTGTACTGCAATAGGTAATGAAAAATTGAAGCCGAGCACTGAAATTCTGACTTTCCGATGTAAACTATTTTGAGTTTTCAATGCAATCAATACTACAATGTAAGCTTGTTTTATTGCACTATGCCTATTGATTATAAAATGAAGTCACGCAAAAAAAATTTATGTATTGATTTTGCAGGTTACAAAGCCTGCCATAGGTGCGAGGACTGCGATTGTACAGCCTAAGCCTAAAAATTGCCATTTATGCGATTTCTGGCACATAGGTTTGTTGTTTCTATTTGTAACTCGTTTTTTAAACGATTTAAATTTATCTGCAACTTTAGAATACAGACTATAGTGAAAATTGTTTAAATACTATCAGCGTTCAGGCAAAAATGATGTTATACGTAGCTAAAAACTTGAAGCTCTCCAGATCGAGTAAGTGTTTTGCTTCCACTGTGCCTATCAATGGGATGATATGTTTTCAGGTATGATGAGAACGAATGTGAGCAGTCAACAGTGATAAAGCGATACGATTTTTTGGAGAGAATCAAGCGTCAAATCTCACCGATCAAAAATAATCAAACTGTTTTTTAATGCCTCCGAGATCGAGAAATCGGAAAAATAAAAATTTGAATTTGAGTTCATTTCTTGCACAACAAAATGAACTAATAAAAAAAACAACGCTTCAGACAAGCAAGCATTTTATTTTTCAGTTTGCGATCAAAGCCATTTGTTTAAACTGTCCCTAAACGATAAGGAATCCCTAAACGATTTGCAAAAATGTTGTTCGTTTTTTAAGAAACTTCAATTCAATTGAAGTATATGAATACTTCAATTTGTATAGGGGTTGTCGTATATGGTCCCTCTCAAAAATACCTTTTATTTACTCTTCCTATTTGATAAATATTTGATAATTTTTTGTCTTCCTATTTGATAAATATCCACTAGTATTATTGGAATTAAAGATAATTGAAAATCAGAGTAAAATAGAGGAGCGGACGAATTTTTATGAATTTAGTTGAATTTAGAAAAGGTAAATTCGTAAATTTCCATAAAAAGTATTTGAAATAAGCATCCAAAAAATAAAAAAACATTTTTCATTTTTTAAAACGTTGTTGTACGTTGATTGCAACACAAATAGATGCGATTTTCTCCTCACCGCGAAAAAATTATTTTTAAATTTTTGTTAAAATAAAATTTGTGCATTTTAAACGAAATCTGTTAAATGCGAAACCTTTAATTGTATCTAGTTGTCAAATCTGGTCCTCTTCAAAAATACCTTTTATTTAAACTTTTTATTTGATAATATCCACTGGTATTATTGGAATAAGGACGGAGGTACAAAAAAAAATTTTGTGTTGAAAATGATGTGCTTTACAAAAATTTGAAATTTTAATTTTCACAGATTCGTTTACAGTTCATTGTTGAAAACTCTTTTCAGAATTCCAGAAGCGGCTGTAAACAATGTATTCGTCTTTGAAAAGAGCAAATTACAAAACTAAAGGACGGAAGGATAATGGAAAATCAGACTAACCGTGAAACTGGCTTGTTTTTCAGGTTTGCAGAGCAGAATCGATATATCGGCTTCGCTATACGAGATCGCACTAACAAGTTTGAAATGTTAAAAAAGAAAGGGTTCTTGAGGTATAGATAATTTTGCAGAAATTGTTATTCTATTTGTAACTTTGTTTAAAGAAACATTTATTTGTATAGGGGTTGTCGTATATGGTCCCCCTCAAAAATACCTTTCATTCACACTTTCCATTTGATAAGTATTCACTGGAATAATTGGCATTAGAGATAATTAAAAATCACACTAAAGGCGCGATCAAAGATAAGTAGGAATATTGGAAAAAAAATATTGGGTTTGCAATTCGAGAGCGCCCTAAAAAGTTTTAAATGTGATAAAAGCAAAGGTTTTGTGGACAAAAATTGTTATCGTCTGTTAGGAGCCACACACCTCCAAAAATTGTAATGCTTTTTTAAAAAAATTCAGGTTGGTACGTTTTCGTGAAATGAGCTTTAGTTTGTAGTTTGTAACCCCAAAAAAAACCGAAAATAACAAATTAAAAAAACCATCAAGGAACATTAAACGTAAGATTACGTAAAACGTAGATTCAAAAAATGTATCATCGTTGAAGACTCATTTTACGGATTCCCCAACCGAACCGCCAAAATTTTGTTCGTGTTTTTAAGTTTTTACATAAACTGTATTTAAGTAATTGACACGCGAAATCCCGCGAAAGCATTTAAAAAACATATATAAGTACATTTGTTAAGTACAGAGTACAGAATAATGATAAGTACAGAGATGAGTACACAAGTACATATCTGATTGTTTTTGTCAGTTTATACAAATTCCTTAAAAAGGTAAAATAGCACACAAAAAAGATTTTTGTTTCTTTAGCAAAGTTAACTTTGACATAATTTAAATTTCCTTCAAACTTGTCTTTTAGTGAAGTTATCCATATTTTCTATGACCCACTTTAATGCTCTTATAATCTGCAAATTACAAGAATGCCTGTGTGTGTATTAAAATAAATAACTGAAAACGAATCCACAAAAATATTACCTGTAATTGATAAGTTTAGATGTTTAAACTTTGTTTAAACTTAAATAGATTTAAACTAAATCTTTCTAGTTATTCTCAGTTGTAGTGCAGACCATGACAGATGCGTACGGTAAGTGTTCCGTTTTTCTTTGCGAAGTGGTCGTCAGAGACCAAAAATGAACTTAATTTTTAATGTAATTAAGAAATATAATTTTATTTAAAATATATAAAATAAAACTTTTACACCAAATTTTATTGAATGACTACTAAAAATGGAAGATACCTCGTAGCGATTCCTACATTCGTTCTCGAAAAACGCGTCACACGACGTCTGCGGGATCAGATAATCATTATGAAACACTCAATTATTGCAAAATCTATGGGAATACTATGCAAAAATTGAAGTGATTTTAACGGAAGCAAAGCCGCAAACGTAAACGAAAAATCTTTATCTAAAAAAATATCTTAAAATTTGAAATTGCAATTTAAAACTTCGAAACTAAGAAAAAATAAAAAAGAAGCTGAAAAGTCAGACAAACTGAATTTCCTATTGCCATGCAGGCTATAGTTTTGATTCAAAAAGAAGCCAAAACCTTAGCAGCAAGTTAAATTCATTTTCGTTTATTAACTGAAAAATTGTACTAAACAGCAGCAAAAATTGTTTTAAAAAAGCTAAAGTCAAGTGCTAATATCGCTAGTAGCATCGTTCATAGTGCAAATATTTAAATGTTTAAAAAAGTAAGGGCAACTGCACTAGTATGCGCAATTCTGAAAAGGTACAAAAATTTCTTGAATTGGAGAATCGTAGAATCGCGTAGAAAGTAGAATCGCGGACAGCGCGTAGTGCAACGTTTGCTTGCAAAAAATTACCTGCTTTTTAAACAAAATTATATTCTGAAATTTCAATTCTTTGCTTTTCACAACCGTTCTGCTTGGGTGCAACGGTAATTGCATTTTTGAAGACACAAATACAAGTTGCATGCGCAAAAATCTTTAGTTTAAAACAATTTAAACTTTTATTCACTCCATTTGTGTTCAGCATATCTGATCACTCGTTTGAAATGAGATTTTGAGCACAAACAAATATAAATGATACGAAACATATAATTATACAGATAACTGCATAAATTATAAACTTATTAACTGTATTACGTTCCCACCAAATGCAGATCCTGAATGACATCTGAATGATTTTCACATCTTTCATTACAGCCATAGCAAAAAGTTACAAATAAAACAGATGTTTAGAAATAGATTTTGTAGATAATAAATTATTGTAACCTTATCGTTACCTGTTTATACCTTTTTTTGTAAGGTTAAATTAAAAAAAATAATTTAATTTAATTTAATTACACACAGAGTCAATTACATGATGACAAGAAAAGATTGGAGAAGGTGTGTACTTACATTAACTACATTGCGTTCCCGTCGAACGTCAATCCTGAAAAAACATACGACCACATTCTTCGATTTCCCAATTTTCTCAACCGATTCTGATCAACTACAAAAAATCTGATTTTTGTCCTTTTTGGGGTGTTTTAATTTAAATTGATTTAAACTAAACCTTTCTACTTATTCTCAGTTGTAATGTAAAGTGTTTCCGTTTTTTTGCTAAACGGTCAACAGAGAGCAAAAATAAAAAGAATACAAAATAAATATTTTGAATTTTACACCGGATTGAATATAAAAAAAGGTAGATGAACAGATGATTATTATGAAACGAAAAAATTGATTATTGCGAAATCTATCGGACCCAAATCTATCGGAGCAAAAATTGAAGTGATTTTAACGAAAGCAAATCCGCAAACATGTGTCATTAAGGAGAAACAAAAACTAATAACAAATTGAACTTATAAAATTACCCGAAATTCAAAAGAATTGGTATAAAATTTGAAATTGCAATTCGAGCAACAAAAAATTAAAAAAATATTGAAAAGCCACACAAACTGAATTTCCTATTGCCATGCAGGCTTTAGTTTTGATTGAAATAGAAGTGCCAAAACCTTAACAGCAGAATAACTTCAATTTCGTTTATTAACTGAAAAACTGCACTAAACAGCAGCAAAAACATTTTTAAAAAAACTAACGTCAATTGCAAACAGCAAGTTTCAATTGCATTGAAGTGCTTACCAAGTGGCCCCAAAAATTCATAATTCTTTTAAAAAATCCAAATTAAAATGTTTTCGTGAAAGAATTTGAAGACTATCGTAAAGGGGAGCATAATCAACATGACCGGCATCTGTGATTTTAATTCCAACTGTGATTTTTTGAAAAGACACGTTGAAAGATGGCCGAGAAGACAAGAAAAATATGAACAACCAGAACCAGATTGAACTTCAAAATGGGAAGAAAATGGAAACAGTTGTACTGGTTTTCAAAATGTTTGCATTACTAATCAACCCCTACCCCGTTGACTCTTGCGTTTCATCGTTCTCTACTGTCTCTTTCTCCTATGTTTAATCTAACGGTTAACTCTATTAGTTCGATTCCTGGGGGTTAGGTACAGTAGTGTAATAATTCGGTTCTTAGAACCGCTGAAATTAGCCGCTTGTTTGAGATCATTGATATCAAAATATTTGGTCGGAAATTGTGAACAAAAATTACACAATAAAACTCATTTGATTGCTCGAAAAACGCAAAAACGAAAAAAAAGATTATTGAAATCGTGTATTTTAATATTCTCAGCTCAGCGTAACACGAAAAATTCAAAGCATTTCAAATGTATTTGCCTATTGTGCACAAAGAGCAAACTGCTTTTTTGTTTAATCTGCAAATCCACTGTTTAATCTGCGAATCCACAATCCACCGTTAAAATATTTTAAAATTAATTAATAAAAATTTTTTGCTACTCACAAAAATAATTTTAAAAAATAGAGCGCAAGTCCTTTGTAAAATTTGCAGAACTTTGTTTATTGCGCTAGTTTTATTTAATTTATTTAACCAAATTTAAAAAAATGTTACAATCTGTGCCATTAAAACATTAAAAAAATTAGGATTATTTAAAAAAAAAAATTTAATAGAGAAATTATTTCCAAAAATAATTTAAAAAATTCCTTTATTAGAGCGCACTAAGTCCTTTGTAAAGTTTGCAGAACTTTGTTTATTGCGCTAATAACGGCACCTTTAAAATGTCAAAATTTGCGCTCCAACACAATTTTGTTTTAATAATCATTTATTTGTTACAGCGCTCGCGTAAAACATCAATTAAGCGGAAGAGTAGCAACAACAAAAGTATTTTTTCTCTTTGGAACAACAAACATCACTACTACTTACGGGAAGAAAATTTAATAATACAGATTATACCTAGCGATGAAATAAAAAATCATAACTAAGTCTGCCAAAAAAACCAGCATTTTTTGATAAAAATCACCACTTTGAACTCAAAATCAGATCTCAGGTCCCACAACGATTGAAAAAAGCGCTGGATTACTTGCTAACTCCCCCGACTTGGACAACATGATTGTCCATTTCACCAAAAACGGCAAAATGAATTCGTGGTTGCTCACGTTTTTTTGTTTTTTCGATAGTGTCGCGATCAAAAATATGATATAAATGTGAATTTAAAAAAAGAATGTTTTTTTCAATTTAAAAGAGCCCTGAATTTTCTTTAAAAATTATTTTCTTATTGACTTTTCGAAGTTGAATGTTTTGTTTGTTTTTTTTTTCAATTCAAGGGAAATGTTAAGTAAAAAACGATTTTTTATTTGAATTTTAAAAAATAATGGAAATTATGTTTAATTATGTTTAAATAAATCAATAAGTTTGGCTGGAAAATGGAGGATACGGTTCAAAAAAATAAATAATAAAAATAAAAATAATTTAATAAAAATAAAATGAAATGAAATAAAATAAAATAAAAAATAAAATCCAGTTTAATAAAATGTGTTGATTTCAGAAATGTGGATTTGTTTTCAGAATATCTTCTGCCATTTGCGCGGTAAATCACAAACTCAAGTGCATGATTGAAAATGCATGATTGACTGCGAAGGTTAGTTGTTTCCTTTTGAACTTTCAAGTTTACAAGGTTATGATTTAGGGAAATTGCTCTGTTTTGATCGTTTATTACGATTTGTACAAAAATGAAAGCAAACATTTTGTTACTTGCCTACGGTACAATGACTACCATCTGTTTTGCCAATTTCTGTATTTTGGCGCAGGTAACTAAAGTTGAAAAAAAAAATTTTATTCGGAGCAATTCAGATTGTTTTTTCAATGAAAAACCGAGGAATTTTTACAATACTGAGCACAGTTATGCTGATAGTTATGCTTGAAAGAGTTTTCAACGAAATTAAAGCTTATTATTAGGTAGCAGACAAAAGCGGTCTTGGTGTTTCCGAGTCATAACAGCAAGCGATTATGGTCGGTCATTTACGGGGATAAGAACGAAGATTTTAAAAATGTATTGGCTAAAAAATTCTTGAGCTTGAGCAGTCAAAATGGATGACGCGATATCGATTTCCATACGATTTTATTTAATTGTGGTTCTATGTATGGAATTAACAAAAAAATGGTCAAAGCTTGATGGGACTGCTTCTTAGCTGCAAACAGCGATAGTTTGGTTGAAAAAAGTTAGACTAACATGAAGGCTTAGGTAGCAGCCAAGGTACAAAAATCGATTGTGATTGGCCATTATCATTCATCTTTTTTAAACGATTTAAACACCTTTTGTTACAATATCTTTAAAATTTATCTGCAACTTTAGAATAGATTTTGCTTCCACTGTGTGCTTATCAAAGACATCTTTTCAGGCACCGAGAACGAGTGTAAGCAGTCAACTTTCTAGTAGAAGAAGTACGATTTTTGGAGGGCTCTCATTAAAAATAATCAAATTGTACAATTATTTTTGCTTCGGAAGTCGAGCTTCGGAAATTAAAACTGTTTTTGAACTTTTTTTGTTCATTTATTGCACAACCTACCTAATCATAACGTTTGGAATGTCCGAGCTCACACACACCGAGTGCATCTACAACATCTTAGAATCTTGCTATGTCGCGCGGTGCTAGCGCGTATTTTGGAAAATATGGATTTTTTGTCAAAAAATTCGAAAAATTCGAAAAAAAAAACAAGTGCACAAAAGTAACCGTTGAACGATTTCAACAAGATTGGTGCTAGCCGTGACAATATTATATTTACAAATTTATTTGTTCGAAAATTAGTTACAAAAATAGAGCTGTGCGGAAATGAGCAAAATAACGAACAGTCATCACGCAACGATATTCTTAATGTCGAGATTAAATTGAAAAATTACAAAACGATGCGGCAATCCTTCAAAAAATTAATTTAGTTCATAAATTTTGTGAAAAATTAATTAAATAAATTAACGTTTTTTGTTGAGAACAAACAGATCCAAAAAAACTTGTTCAATAAATTTTGTTGAAAAAATGAATAAATATTCATGGTAATGACAAAAAAAAAATAAATAGCTTCAAACAAGCAAGCATTAGAGTGCAAATACTATTGCGGTTTGAACAGATTTTGAGTGATTAAACTTCGCGTTGTTCTAGAAAATAAGTAAGTCTTTTAAAATGTCCAAAAATTTAATCATTGTTTTGAAAATTCATTTTAACGAGTCCGAAAGAGATCTGCAAAAATTTTGTACATTTTTTTTAAGAAACTTCAATTCCATTGAAGTATATGAACAAGTAAGTTATGTGAAAACACGAAAATACCCCTAAAAAGTTTGAAATGTGATGAAAGAAAGGGTTCTGGAAATATGGACAGTCTTGCAAAAATGTTATTCGTATTCGTAAATGTTAATTGTAATGGTTTTTTTCAATGGTTTTTAAATTTAGACAAAGGAGGCTGCAAAAATTATGGTAGTGTTGTCATAATTATATACAAATTTTCATCTCTTTTTTTTATGAAAGCTGGGTCAAAAATAGCTTCACCAAACTGAATGAATAATTGAAACAGCAAAATCTTTGGCTGCAATGGGAAACCAAGTTCTTCTTCATATTCGCTAAGATAAGATAAAAGGCACAGTAAAATAGATGCGCGGATAGCGCGTATTGCAACGTCCAAAACCTCCAAAAAATTACCTGCTGGTTAAATGAAATTTGTTTTCTGAAATAGATTTTGGATAATTTTGGCCTTTCCACCAATCCAAAATTTGAAATTAAATTTAATACACAATTGCATGCGAATTACGTCACTCTGCAAAAATTGAAATTCTTTTCACTCCATTTGTGTTCAGCATATCTGATTACTTGTTTGAATTAAAATTTTGTGCACAATAAATAATAAATGTTTTTAACAGTTGAATTATGTTGACAATACCTGTTTTTTTTAATGAGAATATGTTCAAAAATTAATTTAATTTAATTACACACAGTCAATATTACATTCAAGAAAGGACTGGAGAAGGTGTGTAGAAAGACAAAATTTGCCTTGTTGTATTGAACCCGCCAAGATTCAAGAGAATGAAGATAGTAAAGGTGAGCATTTAACCGACAAAACACTCGGTGATTTGACATTTAAAATTAATGATATTTGAAACCAACAATAAAATAGAGGTGCGGATTGCGAATGCTGAAACGTTCCTTATTCGAAGTTGTTTTCTCAGCAAAAAAGACAAAGCAATGTATTAAATTTAAATTTAAAAAATAAATAATAAATAAATAATAAATAAAAATTAAAAATAAATAAAAATTAAAAAAAAAGTAAACGCTACAGTAAAAAAAGTCGCACAATCAAAAAATAACTATTTTTAACATAATTTTTGGTTTATTATAATTTAAGTTTAGTTTTAGTCGCGTATTCAAAAAACAGAAAATAGAAAAAATTTTTTTTGAAGAAAAAAGTGTATACTGATTTCGACGGTTACAAAAAAAAACAAGCATAAGCAGCACGACCTGAATAGCTAAAAGGATTCAAAAGGATTTGATGAATTATAAAATTTCTCAACTGATTAAGTATTTCTCAACCGATAAAGTACAAAAATCTTATTTTTGATTGGGTTCATGCCGACCATGAAAGATGCGTACAGTAAGTCTTTCCGTTTTTCTTTGCTAGGTGACCAGATCAGATACCAAAAATTAACGAACTGTAAATTTATTTAAAATTTATAAAATAAAAAATTTGAATTTTACACTGGAATTGAATTGGCGAATGAACAAAAAATGGAAGATGAACAGATGATTATTATGAAACACTCAGGGATCATTGCAAAATCTATTCAAAAAAAAAACGAAAAACTAAGAAAGAAACTGAAAAGTCACACAAACTGAATTTCCTACTGTCATGCAGCCTTTCGTTTTCATTCAGATAGAAGTGCCAAAAGCATAACAGCAATATCAAAAATTGTTTAAAAAAAGCTTAAGTCAAGTGCAAAAGTCGAATTCACTATCAGCTGTTAACAAAAATTGATCGAAATCCGAAAATTCAAATAAATGCACACAAAGTAACTGGATAACTGAAACTAGCCTGTACGATTCTATTTTTTAAAAGAAGAACTCTCTTCAAAAAAGATCTAATTTTAACAAAAACGCGAAAGAAAGAAAACATTGACGTAATTTGCAAGGTGAAGACTAGATGGACAGTAGTAGTTACATTAACTACATTGCGTTCCCATCGAATGCCAATTCTGAAAAACATACGAAAAACATGAAAAGCATCATTCAGCGTGTCAATCGCGTTTTCAACAAAGTTAAACTTCAAAAGTAAAAAACGCTTGTCCGAGTCCGAGCACAGACACCGAGTGCATCCACGGCATCTTGCTATGATGCTCGATGCTAGCGAAAATTTTAGAAAATTTTGAACAAATAGAATTTTTGTACCTTGCAGGTCTTCAAAAAATTAATTTCTTTGTTGACCAATTAGACCGTTGAACGGTTTAGAAGACTGTGCGAGTTCTTCACCAGTCTTCTAATCTTCAAAAATCAACCGTTGGACGGTTTCAACGTGTTTTCAAAACAAGTTTAGAAAACAAAAACGTTTTCCGAAAAATGGCGTTTTCAGAATTTTCAGATCGTCAAAAAATAACTTTTTAAAAACATAATTTTAGTTTAAATTTTTTTTTTAACAGTTGACAATGAATTCGGCAGATACAGAAAACGGAACGCGACCGGTAGTCGGTGAATGGCTAAAAGGATTCAACCCGTTTAGACCATTTTCGAGCTTGAGAACTTGAGAAATTATGAAAATGTTTTCGTTACAGCGATTTTACTGATTTCTCTACTGATTCCGATAAACTACAAAAAATCTGATTTTTGACCTTTTTGGAGTGTTTTAATTTAAATAGATTTAAACTAAATCTCAGTTGTAATGCCGAGTTGTAACGAGTCTTTCCGTTTTACTTTGCTAAGCCGTCATCAGAGCTTTAGTTTTGATTCAAAGGGAACTGCCAATAGCCAAAAATACAACAGTTTTAAAAAAGCTAAAGTCAATTGCAAATAGCAAGAGCAGCATCGTTTAGAGTGCAAATAGTGCGAATCCAACAACAAAAATGTTTTCTTTGATGTGGTATTTTGAAATGTTTTCTTTGATGCAATGATGCAAATCGACTCTGTTTTTGACTACTCTACATTTTGTCGATTTAAGTGACATCTAATTCGGGATGTATTGTAATTTAAAAAAAATCTAAAATCTTGATTGAATTTTTTTCTAGCTCAATGACTACTCAATGACTACTATCGGTACTCAAAAATCATAAACACTGAATTTACAGCAGATAAATAATGCATATTGTACATATCAAACTTCCAATGTTGTACAAAAATTTGATAATGAAATTTAAAAAACTAAAACAACAACAGTTAAAGTTTTTAATAAGCAAAATTTTGTGATTTATTCGTACAAATAGTTTTCTGTTTGTTTTCTTTCTTCTTTTTAATTATTAAAAATTAATTTGCCAAATGCTAAATCAACAAATTAATGAGTTGAATGTGAATCAATTAGAGCACAACAAAGCGACCGTCTACGAGAGTAGTACGCAGAGCCAAACGAGTACGAAGCGTTGATTGGCACTAGAACCGTGAATAGCTGTCCATAGAGGAGAGTGTTACTCCAGAGAGGCAACGTAGTGCGGCTGAATTTTGGATTATTCCGGTTGGCTATTGGCATGTGCGCACCTACTTAAACTCGTAAATCGGCGGCGTTTTGGAAATGTCGACTCCTGGGAACACTTTGACGCTTTCATCGGTGTCCTAAACATGATCTATTCAAGGCTCTGAAGGACGAATTGACATTAAGAAACAGTGAAAAAAGATATTTGCTATCTTCGACCATTTGAAACAACAACAACGCCAGAGAAGACATCTAAAGGTCTAGGAAGAAGCCTCAATCAATCAATGAAATCAAAAACAATTTTCAACTTAAGAAATTTTGCACTAAACTCGTCGCGCCAAAGTCGCGACTTCCTCTGAAATTTGGTTTGCCGAACACCAGAAATTTTGCGCTTGTGGAAGTCGCGCCCAAAGTTCTACATTAATTTTCTACACTACATTGATTTACTTCTAATTGTTGGTCAATACACGCAGCAGCAAAAAATCAAATTAAAATAAATAAATAAATTATGATCGGGATTTTTGGTCAAAAATTGCACAAGTACACACATTTGATGGATTGACTAAAATATCTCTCTCCTGTTAATATTGCAAACTGCAAAAATAATTTTTTAACTTTAAATATTTTGCGCTAAAGACGTATCACGCTCTGAAGCATAAAAGCGATCATAATCAACTCGATTGGCTCGAAAAAAAGTATACAAATCTAGAGCGAGTAAGAAGAATAAAAATCAACTTAGACATTTCTAGACATAAAGAAAAATGTCCGGCAAGGATGACGGCTTTCAAAAATTCTTGTTAGACAATTTAATCAACCGTCAGACGTCCGAAATTTCTTTTTTGTTCACAAAAGCAAGATGCTCGAAAAACGAAAACAAAATAAAAAAAGGCCAATTTGTTACATGTTGAATATCGTTCAGAGGAGGAACAGTATGGAATCATTTTTGAAAACTCCCAAAATTGCCAAAAAGCCAACTTTGTTAAATACGCAGCTTCAATTACTGAAGAATTGGAGCTTAAAAACCGTTTCTGATTGTCGAATGGAGCCCTTCTCAAAAATATCCTTTACTCAAACCGTATATTAAGCTGGTAAAGGTACGTTTGGAATTAACGATATATTAAACAAAAGTAAAGTAAAATAGAAGTGCGGATCGCGCCAGCTGCATTTCTAATATGCAAATGTTTTCTATGCAAAAAACACAAAACAATGTATTAAATTTAATAGATAAAATAAAAAAATAAACAAAATTACATACATAAATAATTCGGTTTATTGAACCGCTGAAATTAGACGCTTGTTTGAGATCGGTGCTATACAATAATATTTTTGCAGCACTCGGTTGATTCAATTTGATCTGCTAAATTTCTGTAAATTATAGTATCTGTAATTCTGTAAATTTCTGCACCCTAACACCCGTTGTTTGCGTTAATTTTGAGTGAAACACGAAAGTGCAAAAAAACACATGAACAAGTTCATTTGAAAAATTAATCAAAATTAAAACAAAAGGCAAATTTGAATTGTGAGCCAAGATATTTTTGTTTCGTTAACACCAAAACGTGGTAGTCGGGCACAAAAATATAGATTAACCAACATCTAATGGGAGCAGCAGCTGGATAAGCATGCAAACGACAAAACTAAAGAAAAATTGACAAAGCGTTTTCTTGATTACTGTATTTTTGATTACCGGTACATTATTGCATTCTAAAGCATTGTAGGATACGGCAATTCTTAAAGGCTCCGCTGCTTACTGTACTCGCTGATCGACAAAAACCACCCTATTCTTTGGAACAACAAAACATCACTACTACTTACTGGAAGAAAATTTAACGTTTCAGATTATACCTAGCTTTGCAATGAAAAATCGGAACTAAGTCTGCCAAATAAACCAGCATTTTTTTTATACAAAATCACCACCATGAAGTTAAAACCATACCTCAGGTTCCACAACGATTAAAAAAGAGCTGGGTTAGTTGCAACATGATTGTCCTTTTCACCAAAAACGACAAAATAAATGTGTGATTGCTCACAAAAAATAGAAATTTTCACGGAAAGAAAATATGATATATGTAGATGTGAGTTTAAGAAAAAAAAGGATTTTTTCAACTTAAAAAAGCCCTCAATTTTCCTTAAAGCATTTTCTAGAACAACAATTTTACAAATCTGCTTTTAACAAAGAGCTTTTTTATTTAAAATTTAATTTCTAGTCTCAGATGCAATGTGTTAATGGTTATTTTAATCATTTACAGAGCAAAAACACAAATTCTCTTCTCCAAAAAATTGTTTAAATAAATCAAAGTTTGGCTGAAAAATGGAGTTGTTCGGAATGCTTAAAAAAATCAAAATTCAGTTTTTCTCTTCTTTACAGGCAGACAAACATTGAATTTTATTAAAATGGCAAAACTAAAATTGATATTTGTCATTTGATATTTGCAACTCTTACAAACAACTTTGTTACATGTTGAACATTGTTTCGGGGGAACAGTTTGGAATCATAAATAAAAGCAGCGATTTTTCCTAGACAGAATGAAAAAGGCCCGGCCACGATGCAGGGTTTCAAAAATTGTTGTTAGTTGATTTAATTAACCGTCATGAGCCAAAAATAACTTTTTAACTGCGAACCTTTTTGCAAAATTTCTTTTTCCTTCTCTTGAGTTCACGAAAGAAGACTGTGGTGCTCAAAAAAGCGATTTCGATTTTCTCTTCCCCGAACAACAAAAAATATTAATTGAGTTCCATTTAGGAATGAGGATGCCAAGGACGCAACAAAAAAATTCAATTTAAAAGTTTTGATTAAAACTTGAATTTGGACATGATTATCTTTATCCAACCTAACATTTGCTGTAAAAACTTATTAGCAAACGGTTGATTTTGGAATTCAGCCACCAAAAACTGAAATTCTGGTCAATCTAATTTACAATTGCATTCGTGTTTTGTAACGTTGTTTAGCATATTTAGGGTGAGATTTTGTGCACAATCATAAATTCCTGAAAAAGCATACGGCCACATCTTTCAGCCTGTCAGTCGCGTTTTCAAAAATGTTCCAAAACAGTTGACAACAAAAACAAACAGATTTCCATTTAGTGTTTACGAAATGATGCAGCCAAGGTTTATAAAAATTAGTTGTCTTTAGCCAAGAACTTCTGCTCCTGTCGTTTGCATTTGCATTTCGTTTAATTAGAAGGAGTAAAGCGCAAAAATATGTTTTTAAGGTTGAAAGCAGGCCTCAAAAAATTGATTTAGTCATTTTAGTACTGTTTTTAGGCTTTTTAGCAAAACTGTTTGAACAATGAGTGAGTTTGTTTAAAAAATTTTTGGTTGACTCTGAAAACACCAAAAAATTAGAAAACAAGTTGACAGTCTCCAAAACTCTCAAAATTTCGTTTAATTTGAAGGATTAAACTGCAAAATAGTGGTTTTTTAGGTTGAAAGCAGGTTGCAAAAATTATTTTACTCGTTCTTGTCTGCTTGTCGAGCTGCAAAATTCTGGAGGCAATCGAACCTCGGCCCTCTCACACGAAGTGCATGATTTAAAATGCTGACGATCAGAGGATCAAATATAAAAAATAGAAAAAGATCAGAAACACAAGTTCTTGCACGAACAAAAAACGTTTTGAAAAAAGAAAAAAAAACCAAAACCATAAACCTAAAATGCAATTAATGCGCGCGGCGTCAAGAATTGATATTTTCGATGTCAATTTACGTATGGATGTCTTGTCCTGATTCCCAAGACACCTTTTGTAATCAAAATATTTACAAAAATATTTTATAAATTAATATTTGTTAATATTACATTACAATTAAATTTAACTTAATAATTGTTGACGTTAAACGTAAAGTTTATTTGTTTTTGTAATTATTCAATCACAGGAAAATTTAAAGTGTGTGCGAATCTGACAAAAATACGACAAAAATCTTTTAATTAGAAGGATTAAACCATTCACGTTCACAATCAGAAATTTTATGTCTGTTTGCGTTCCAAGTCATTAGTTGAAATTTCGTCCAAAAATTTATGATTATTTATGATTTATGATTAATTGTCAAAACGTCAAATAAGTCAATTAATGGGTAGTTGTCAAAACCGGGTCATGCCATGTTGGCTACTAAATGAAAAGAGTTTTTTTAGAAAATGCATGTCACTATTGACACTGCATTGAAATTTAACTACGTGATTTTTGTGTTTCAAAGCATACAAGCACAAAAATAATGTAAAAAAAGTAAATGAAATCATTAAATATAAACGTTTACAATCAATGGTATATTTCGGTTGTTCTTGTGTTTTACTGATACAAAAATCGGATTACAATTTTGTATTAAAACCAAATTATATGAACAGTCGATCTGTTAAATCGGCACAAAGCACAAATATGTTTTTATGGATCGTCCACGTAGTATTGAGAGAACGCCGAGACAAAGAAAACAAATAAGAAATAATTGAAAAATTAAAGATTGAAAAAAGAAAATGAAAAAACCAAGGCTCAAAAGTTCCACATTTAATATTCCAAAAGCTAAGTTCGAGCGGCTACAAAAGCTGAATTTTCTGCAAAAGCAAAATGCAATTTCAAATTGTTTCCCTAAATTGGGCGTGCAAACATGCTTCTTCCGATGGTTTTCAGGCCGTGAGACATCTGCCATTTGCAAGGCGCAAACATAAGTGAATGATTTAAAATGCTGACAATAAGGTTGATCCACTTGCGGGACAAAAATTTATTGTTACTTTCTGATCTTTGCAGATCAAAATTGAAATAGACTGTGCAAAAAATATTTTTTAAATTTTTTTTTAAACAACAAAAAGTGTATTTTTGAAGTGTTGAAGTCAAAAAATTAACTTTCTTGCAAAACAAACTTTACTTACGGGCAAAAAATATATTATGTGTTATGTTCCTGTTTAAGCTTCAAATGAAATAAATGAATTAACTTATTCAAAATCTCTTTCTTAAAAAGATGAATCAGCAATTGGCGAATTCAAATGAATTGGTTAAAAAAGGAAATGGTGCATTTTCGTCAATCAACCCATATTATTCTCGTTTAGGCCAAATTACCGGTGCAAAAATTCTGGAGTTATGGGGAATCGAACCTCAGCCCTCTCGCATGCTAAGCGAGCGTTCTACCTCTGAGCTATACCCCCATGTGCAAGTACTCCGCTCGCTACTGATGCATAATTGAAAATGAGCTGTGCGGTTCTCTCTTTCCCTCTATTGATTGTCAAGTTTTTTTAGGTACAAAAAGATCCAAAAAACCTTTCTCCAAAAATTATAGTAGATATAATATAGTAGAAATTGTAGTAGAAATTGACGTTTATGAACATATCATGATTGTATTATTGAATTTGGAAACTAATGAATGTTATCGTTTATGTCAGTTTGTGTACTAAGTAGTCACCATCTTTACAAGCCAAAAATTAAAAATCTAAATTAATAATTGTTGACGTTAAACGTAAAGTTGATTCGTTTTTGTAATTATGCAATCACTGGAAAATTTAAAGTGCGAATCTGACAAAAAAAAACGAAAAAAAATCTTTTAATTGGAAGGATTAAACCATTTACGTTCACAATTCACGAAATTTTATGTCTGTTTGCGTTCCAAGTTATTAGTTTAAATTTCGTCCAAAAATTTAATCATCGTTTCACTCATTTTAGGGAATACCATTGAATCTCCAAAAATTTTATGTCTTTTAGGAATCTACAACTCATTTGAATTATTGAACAGCTAATTCAAGTGACCCAATGCATTTGAAAAATCAGAGATAAGAAAGTTTCCGCGAAATGTAATTTGTTTTTTCAAGTTTTGATCTTCAAAAAAGTGTGAAAAGTGATAAAATTACCAAACCGTTCAAGAACATTACGAAAAAGTTCTGGAGGAATGGGTACTTCAACAAAAAAATTTATTCGACTTTTATTAGAATTGAACAACCCACCAAAAATTATATTCTAAATCTTTTGGAAAATCCAATGCGACTGAAAATCGGCTCATAGCACACCGTTCACCACAAAAAGTTTCTGTGATATCTAAAAAACACGTTGAAAGATGACCAGAAGACAACAAAAATTTGAAATTTAAAAAGAGTTAATTGAAGCAGCAAAATTTTAAATGTTTCTTTGCTAGATGGATCAAACGATAGGATCAAACGAGCAAAAATTAAAAAGCATGTGCAATTTTTTTTAAACATAACGCAGCTCATTCGGTTGATAATCGATATTGATCGGTGTTGGTGTTGATATCGGTGTTGATAACCAAAAATGTAATCTAATGATCTAAAGTAAGGAAAGTAAGTAAGCGTCAGTAACATCAGTGATGGCAAAATGAGCGTACAGGCTAGCGACGCGATTATCCAAAAGGCCATGGACCAAAAAGATGTAAATGTGGGATTTAAAAGAGCCTTACGAAGTAACGTCCTACAATCTTGGTTTTTTAGTTTATTTCTTTTGCTTATTGTCCTTGTTTTAAATATATTGTTGATGCTTATGTTGAATTGTTGATGTTCAGTGCACTCTTAGAAGTTATAACTGTAAATGGATTGGATTTCAAACGTACAAAAATGACGATATTACCAGCTCTTGGTTTGATTTTTTGCTTAATCAAACAAACGATTCTGTTGTAAAATACACGACAGCGCCTGGTATGAAATGCAAGCATCAAAAATGAACAAAAAACGAGCATTTGTTGGTTTATAATCGAATCACAAGCAATTCTTTTTTAAAATTGTGATTCAAATAAAAAATGCAAACGCTTGCTTTGAGAAAAGAATAGAACATTTTCATTTGTAAAAATTTATTCGTTTCAAAATTTTTTAAATAAAAATTCAAGTCATGCCGATAAAATTCATGATGAATGATCAAAAGTTGAGTAAAATGTGGCCACAAGCAAACTAGGCTAAATTTTAAATAAATTAGAACAAATTCCATGCAACAAATAATTTTTTTGCTATGTAAAGACCGGATCATAACAAAAATTACTAATTCTTCAATTGTTGGTGTAAAACGTAAAACGTAAAACACAATATCACGGTGAAGATCTATCAAAAAATCTTTCTTTTTTAGTCAAGCAAAACAAAATCACAAAATCGCAATCTTCGTCATCATCGTCAATCGCAACCTCCAGAATGTTTTTTTAGCAAATGAAAGTTTGACAAGATGTTATTAGGTGTTATGACAAAAATACTAAACAAAAACAACTGTTTAGGCAGACTAAATCGCATACAACTGCTATACATTTGTAAAAAAAACTTAAAAACGAACTCAAAATACATTTTTTTAATCAAATTTAATTTATCGACACCCTCTTTAATATAGAAAATGAAAAACGTCATTAATTTTAAAGTAATGCAACTCAGCGGTTCCGCCTAAAAAGTGTAAAATTTATTTTGAATTTTTGTTCGAAATTTATGCAAAGAGAATTGGCCACATTTCTGCTGCTCTATAATTCCTGTCGAACGCAGCGGTACACAAAAATAAAACGAAGAACAGCTTCAGTTGTTCTTGCTGACAACAGAAGCTGTTTAAAAATTGATTCCCAATCTTGCGAATGCTCAAAAATTTGATTGAAGACGGGGTTTTAAAAACTGAATCACAGTAAAGATTTTGGTGCTTAAAATCGGGAACATTAAACCATACCGTCACCGGCATTAAAATGTTATCGTTTTTTAGAAACAAAACAAGATAAACCATCAAAAATGCAACAAAAAAATTAAAAAAGGCAAAAAATCACTCTGCAACTTTCACGTTGTTTACCAAGTGCCGAAATCTTGCGACGTTTGATTTGAAGATTTGATTTAATCAATAAAGATCAAAATCAATGAAGTTTCCAGATTTACGGATTCCAAAAATTGTTAATTTTTCTGACTCATCGAAGGATCAAAAGTAAAGAAATTAAAAAAATTTGCTTTCGAACATTCCTATCGATAATACATGATGACGAAACGCCACTTTTACCCATGGTCTGCCTTCTACGTGGATCGCGTGGAGTACAAGAGAACGTTCCATGATTTATTTTAAAAAATAAAAAAAAATTAATTGAAGTTTTTACAAAACAATTTGTAGAGTTGAGAAGCAAGGCACTCAAAAAATTCAATTTCGTCCAATTACAAATTATCAGAGTATGATCAGAGTATTGTTGTTAAAACATTATTGATACAAAATTTAATGAAAAACTGGACGGTTCTGCAAAAAATGAATTAAAAATTGAAAATTTAATCGATTTAAACGAAAAGGGCCGTGGCTCGGCTTTATAAGTAATTGTTGTTATGTCACCAAACCAACAGTTGAAGTTCTGGGTAATTTAATACAGAATTGCATGTGTGT
The DNA here is from genome assembly GCA_007213375.1 of Steinernema feltiae. Classification (NCBI taxonomy): domain Eukaryota; kingdom Metazoa; phylum Nematoda; class Chromadorea; order Rhabditida; family Steinernematidae; genus Steinernema; species Steinernema feltiae. The sequence continues at coordinate 30,897 of MQUG01000287.1, read as the reverse complement.
TACGTCCATCTGCAAAAAAAATCAAACTTCTTTCCACATGAAAGTATGAAAGTAAGAAAAGTAAGCCAAGACAAATAGATAATTAAACTAGGTTCTGCATTCTGGATTTGCTGTAGAAAACGGTTGATAGAAAAGAATTGATTTTGCATTAGAGATTAAAAGACCAAACCAACAAAGTCACTAAACAAAACCAACATTTCTGGGTAATTTAATATCGAATTGTCCCTCTGCAAAAAATTCAAACTTCTTTCCACTTGAAAGTATGAAAGTAAGAAAAGTAAGCGAAACGTTAAGGAGGACCTAAACTAAAAAATAATTTTAATTAAATATTGTTTATTGCGCCAGGTTAGCGAAATTTAGATAAAATTACACTGTGGTGAATAACCAAAATAAAAATTAAAATGGTTCAATTCAAAAATTCACGTTTGACTTGGAGAAAGTACTTTGAAAAAATAAAATTCATTTTTTCTCTTCGCTATCAAAAATTGATTTTTAATCTTGACTTTTATAAAATATAATTTTATGTTATTTTTAATACTTTTAATTTAATATTAAAAGTTTGTTTTTTACTCCAGGTTAGTAAACTGAATATATGCTATTTACAATTATAAAAATTGAGGAAAAACTTACTCTGCAAAAATTATTTTACTCGTGCTTGGTCGTCCTTTTTTAAATCGGCTTATCGCTCTGCAAAAATTCTGGAGTTATGGGGAATCACCCCAGCACTCTCATACAAAAGAGCTCCGCTTGCGATACCCTGAAAACTGTGTTTTATCCGTTAAAAATTCCGAGGAGAGCAAAAAATATTATTCGTCTTTAGGAGCCTTTTCAATTGTATTTCTCCTTAGAAGACCGCAAAAACTTTAAATGTATGAAAAAATCCAAGTAAGTCCAAGTACATAGAATGTGCTGTAGTTTGTTTTTTAAACTTGTGGGTTCTAAACTTCTTTAAAAAATTTCAAAAGAACAGATTGCAAAATCATTGAGAAACCGTAACGGTGAGTTACAGAGATTCGATCGTTTTCTTCTTCATTGAAATTTATGTTTCTAATCCAGTTTACTACAGAAATCTGTACATGTAAAAAAATGGAAATTCAAAGTTTTTTATTTTTGATTGGAAGCGCAAAGATGCTATTTCCGATGGTGAATTTGTTTACAGGCTGTCTTCTGCCTTCTGCAAGGTACAAACTCAAGTGCATTATTGTAAATGCTGAGGACCGGAAGCTTACACATGGAAGCAAAAATTCGTTGTTATTTTCCGATCTGTTCAGATCAAAAACATGATATCCTGACAGGATAAGGGTTTTACACGGGCCCCAGCAATAGCGTGTCTGGCATCCGAGATGTTGTTGATACGCATAATCTATTAAAACAACACTGAATAGTTTCGAAAGCAGCCAACGGTACCTCAAAGAAGCTGTAAGCGTCAATCGAGTATGGCACTCCGTAGTCTTATGTCGCGTAAAATGATCGCAGTGCTTAGATTCACCAGAACGTTTCAGTGAATACGTTTTCGCTCAATAACAACGCTATCTATCAAGTGCGTTTCAGTTGACAAACTAACCAATTAAATTGTTTTAGAGCGATACCAAATCCAGAAAAGACTACATTTTCGGAAGGCAATCGTCCTCAAACTGGTCGTCTTGAAGAGGATCGAAGAATTTCTCCAAGCATCTTTGTTGGAGAGGATCGTCCGGAAGACTCTCCCTCTCAAGTTCAATCTCCTTCTCCAGATCAGGCTAGGCACATTCACTCTTGAGGATGTTTCAACGCTGTCAAGTTTACTCTGAAAAGAACAGAAACGAATTACAAATCGCGTCAACTGCACGCAGAGCGTGATGACGTCACGGCCATTTGTTTTATACTCGGCGCTTGTTTACCACCCGCTCGCCGCCACGGGCTCGCCGCATCCCTCGCCTCTTTTTTCATATTGATCGCTCTTTGTTGTTCGTTGCTCGACCGTTCTTTTCGCTCAATTTCCGCTTATTTCAGGGCTTAAACCGACCCGGAAAACAATCACTGTCGATCGATTCTGAGAGAATTCTCCAATTGAAGGTTGGTTGCCGGAGTGATTCAGTGTTTTTAGAGATTCCGCATTTTAGAGGAGAGAACTGTTAGGAATGGAGTTCTCCCGTGTCAGTCATTTCCGTCGCTGTACAGAAGATGATCCCGTCCTGAGAAAATGTGATTTCGACCTCAAACGATCTTTTTGCTCCGAACAAAAAGCGAACTGCTCCTGCGCCCGTGGGAGGTCACAAGAAAAGCAGAAAGTTTGTGGAAAGTTCGGAAGACTCAAGTGACTCTGACTGTATTTACTTGAGTAGCCCAGGTCCCGACACCAATAGTACTCCGAAGAGACAAGGAATACGAGAACCTGAGAGCCCAATACGCCGCCTTATCTCGTATATGTTTGGGATTTGGTCGAAGTATTCCAGTGGATGAGATGTTTCAACAACTAGAAGAAAACGAGGAACTTGAAAAAGAAGAAGGAAACACATTTTGGGAGATTTTAGTCGGACAAGAGAGAATGAATGCCTACCGCGTCGGAACCCAAACGTCAGGAGTTCCGGAACTTCTTGGCCTCCAAACTGAATGAATCATCTAGGTCCTTATGTAAACTCTGAGGTAGATTACTGTCACTATTGTTAACATTAATTTCATTAGATTCAGCTACGCAGTCGTCTGAATACATCGGTCGTTATGAGAAGGGACTGGTCTCATTAGGATGGCCTTTGGAGGCACCTCCGGAAGAGGATCTTCCTGATGCGCTTCATCAGGAAGAAGATCGTCCGGAAGAAGATCTTTTGGAAGAAGATTTTTCGAAAGGCGATCGTCCTGAAAATGGTCGTCTTGAAGAGGATCGAAGAATTTCTCCAAGCATCGTTGTTCAAACAAAACAATAAAAAACAGAGAAAATAAGGAAATCTCAAATTACCAAAAAAATAATCCATCGAATTGATCCTGATTTATTTCATGTCCTCTGGAAGAAATTATCGGGTCCAAAAATTGTTACAAAGTTACAAACTGCATGTACATGACAACATTTGTCATAAATGTGATACAATTTTTTTGATACAGCATATTTTCTCAGCGACTTCGTTCACGGTCTTAAATGTTATAAAAATATTTTAAATTATTAAAAATGTATTTTAAAAAATTTAAAACAAAAAAAACAATTATTTAAAAGTTGGATGCTCATAAATTTGATTGAAGTTTAAAAAAAAACGCAATTGAAAAAACTGAGACACAGTTAAGTTGTTGTTCCTTAAGTAACGTACGGGGGTTTTGCGTGATGAGGGAACCAAAAAACAAGACTAAACCCGCGGTGGTTGGTTAACTCTACACTCTTTTCTCACTTAATCACTCTCGATCTCTCAACTCAAAGATCTGCTACAGTCCTCAATATCAACTCGCTTAGTTCTCAATCTAACACAAAATCTCAACACTGGTGACTCAATCAGTCACAACAACCTAATGATCGACTCTTAATCACTCAAACTTCAAACCAACCGTACTTCAATCCAATCCTGTATCAGTCTCGGAGTTCGTCGATGCTGCGCGAGGAATAGTACACTAATTAGACTCAGAAGGACACAAGACGTCACAATAACACTTTACTTCAATCACACTCACAACAGCAGATCAGACTGTGCGAGGGCCGGCCAAGAGTGGCCGCGCTCCTCTCTTTTATACACAAATTATTTCGAAAGTGGTGACTCATTCGTTTCGATCGGCGTCTTCGAACGCTTCGGATCGCAGATCGTGGTCGACTTCCAGGTGGCGGCGCTGGGCAGTTGGGAATTCCGTCGAATCGTCCGGCTCGTCCTCCGCATCGGGTGACTCATCCTGAAATGACGTAAGCGGCGCGCGAGGCGCTGACGAAGCGAGAATACCTTATAGTCAGCAACCTAAGACCCTTACACTTAAAATCTGGAACATTAAACCATACCGTCACGGGCTGTTCTCTTGGGGCTGTTTAAAGGAATGTTCTCTCGCGCTTAAATGGCTATAAAAAATGGCTACTTAACAAAAAGGCATTTTATTGGATGATTTTTTGAAATGAAAGTGAACGGTATTTTGGCAAACAAACCAAACAAACCAGTCTCCGTGATTTTCCCAGGTCATTACAACACCAATTGTTTTTTCAAAAAAGCTCTTTCAAAAGCTTTTTCAGAAACTCTTGAATTCATACTCTTGGTATGAAATTGTTTTAAATTTGAATTTGTACCGTCGATCAAACAAACAGTTATTTCGAATTATGTCCAAAAAATTAAGAAACGATTTTAAACTGCCTTTTCGAATAATTTAACTCCAATTATGTAAATCATCAAGGCCATTACAACTGCATCGGGAGTCGAATGATGCTGAGGGATCACAGCAAAAATGTTCATATTTGCCTCTCAAATAATTTTTTTGTTTTACGCACACGTCATTGGCGTTGCATTCGTGTCACGCGTGTTATTCGTGCAGCATAATTCGCTGAACGACATTACTCAGTTCGGTAACTCCTCAAACAAACGAATTACTAGTCGCGGAGAAGAAACAAGCCATTTTAATTTTCTTAAACTAATTTTCATGCTCTCTTCGTTTTAATGACATAGAGGGACACGAGTTGACAAAAATTCCAACTTTATTGACAAAGAGTTTTCTTGTATTGCACGCACATGTTTGATCTCAAAGAATTGTTCAGGAACGTGATTCCTTTCTTGAATTGGATTAAAACTAAATTAAATTAAATTGGATCCAAACAAATGATTCGAAACTTATCTCTGCTGATCTAAGAAAATCCAAAACCGGTCATTACAGCTCAAAAAAATAATAAAATTTGAAACAGAACAGTTTGTGCTCAAATAATGCTGGTTTATTCTGTTTTTCTTCTGGGTTTCCCTCATGCTCACAAAAAAAAACTGTTAATTAAAAAAATTAATTCTAAAATTAACGCGCACAAGAGCTACTTGTTATTACTGCAGCAAAACGCTTCGCTCAGCGACGTCGTACGCTAGGCGCACGTGCGCAACTTGTTGGCGTTTTTAAATTAAAAATCTACCGTCGACGGTGAGCACCAGAGAAAAATCGAAAAAATTCCAAAAAAAAAACAAATCGATACCGACCAACTCTAAACATCTGAGACGTGGAAAAAGAGACGTTGTCAAAAAATTTAAATATTGTTGTTGCAATGAGCAAGGCTGAAGTTACAGTGAAATTTATGATGAAACTTTAAGAAATTCTACAATCAAAAATTAAACTGTTACCGCGAACTGTTACCAAATTAAAAGCTAATAATTTTTGCGATGTTTTCCTTCCAACGAAAAAAATTTTCCTTGATATGTAATTTTTAAAAATTAATAAATTATGCAGACCAGAAATCTTTTTTGGCTTAAAATTGATTTCGTTGTCTTACAAGTGGAATTTTGTTACTGGAATCTGAAAGCGTAAAAAAAATGATGTGTATGGTTATTCTCAAGTTTCAAGTTTGGTTTGCCCTTAATCCAAATCTCTTTTCAGGATTCAAAAACAGATCTGCAAATAATGTTATTCCTCTTTTAGAAGACATCAATTCAATCCCATAGGATCATCACACACGATAGGATCACACAGATTTGAATTAGCCAAGATTGGGCAATGTTAACACCGAAAGCTGGTGTAAAGCAAAAAAAGGATTAAAAAACCTCAGAAGAGGTGAGCGTAAGTACTCGGTTTTGCTAAAATTGAAAAGAATTGAAATTAAAATTGAAAAATGAAAAAAAATTGAAAAAAAACATCGGAAAAATGATCAAAAATTAAATTTCTGTTAGCAGATTTCACACATTGTAGCACCAATGTCGTGCAGACAAAAAATTAATAAAAATATTTTTCAACGCTTTTCATCGACATTCCTAACACAAAAATTACTTTTTTTCCACGTTATCAACGTAAGCAGCCTTCGTAGTCAGTATACTTAATTCTGAAAAGAAACGTAGAATTACTGTTGACAGACAACCGGCTCTGCTGCTCTCAATTAGCTCCATCTAGACGCTTCCGTCTACATCCAAAAATTCATTGTTAGTTTAAAACCCGCTGACCGGTACTGTGTTTAGTTTTTTAGTATTTTTAGTTTAGTTTAGGCACAAATAGTTGCTCTCAATTAACTCTAAAAAAACAAAAACAACGATTATAATCTGATCTCTGCTGACAAAAAAGATCCATCTAAATGATGAATAAATGGGAAGAAATCCATGCAAAAATGTGCTTTTTATTCGTCGGCTTGCTTTTCGTTAAAACTGCCTACGTCCGCGCGAAAACAGTTTCTGGCTTTCAAAAAAAATTTGAAATATAAACAGTCTGTATCTTCTAAACGCGGAGTCATAGTTTCATAAATTTCACATTTAAAATTTTTTTTATCACGTTTTAATTTTAAAACTTTAGCAAATTTATCACGTTTATTGATTTAATTTCAAATTAAATATACATTAATTAGGAACGAATTAGGACAAAAAAATGCAGCGAGTTGTGCAAGTTTAAACTGCATTTATGACACAATATGACGCAATCGCAACGTTCTTCGTTGAAATAGCGGCTGTTTTTGTGCGCGTACAATAGCGCCAACAGGGTTCCCGCCGCGAATTGCCTGGGGGCCGTTCACTCAACGAAATCACTCACCGAAATGAAGTCGGAAGCTGACTCGTGGATAGACCATAGCAAAAATGCTTTCAAACCATTTTAGGAGAATAAGATTCGGCCAAAAATTTGTTTTTCAACATTGCATTTCAGGCATCATTTCGTCCAAACGACAATGATAAATTACATGTGTTCTAGCAATTTACGTTACAAACTAAAGTAAACATAAAAGTTTTGTTTATGAAAAACTTTATCGCAAATGTGATACAATTTCCTTAATTTTAAATTTCTTAAAAATTTGAAAAAATTGTTTAATTCTAAATTATCTCCTGTTCTTGACTGTCAGGGACAAGAACTTTCAAAAAGATTTGGATACTAATAGATAAAATGTTTTCATTGCTGTTCAGTCGAATGGACTTACCAAAAATTACAAAAATTACAGCTATTTTCAGACCGAAATGTGCAGATCGACTATCTTAAGCCGTATTTTTAGCCAGAGTTTTAGCTAAATTGTAGAAAACGCTTTTCAATGCGTTTGGCCAAGAATTCAGAAAACAAGTAATTTCATCTGGAACATGTGGGCAGGCTTTGTTTTATTAGCATATGCGATAACGAGGATCTTCAAACAAATCGACAAAAATTCCAACTTCAATGACCTATTAATGAGTTTTCTCCTCGTTTGTGTCAAAAAAAAATAAATAAAAAAAATAATAAATAAACATTTTGCAAAAAAAATTTATGTCAATTTGCAAAAATTCTATTTTTTGTTGTTGCGATAGACTACGTTGGAGGGTCCAAAATATATAAAATTTGGAGAGTTCGTTGATTATGAATGATTTATAATAATCAAAGCATCATGCTAAATTCACTTGCTCTTAACGCTGTTAAAGAATAATATTGTCACTTGTATTGGACCGCTACCAGAAACAATTAAGAGAAATTCCAGTCGAACGCAGTAAAATATGAGTTGCAGATTAGACGGCAAAAAAACAAGATCTAAAGAGTTTTTGCTGAAAATTGCAAAGAAAAGGTGTAAAATTTATTTTGATTTTTTGTTCTGAATTTATGCAAAAAGAAATGTTCGATTGGCCACATTTCTGCGAATTCCAGTAATTCCAGTCGAACGCAGCGGTGCACAATAATAAAACAAAGAATAAATTATTTTCATGACAGTTGTTCTTGCTGACAACAGATGCTGTTTGGACAACAGCAGGACCTTCAAAAAGTTTAATTTAATTTAAAAAACAACGTTTTGTTTTCAGTTAAAAAATGTTGATTTCATTTGCATTTTTTTTTCATTTCACCTGTTTGATTAAAAAATTATCTCAATTTTGAACCAAATTTTGAGCATACATAGTAGTAAACCGCATGTATTGTTGCCTTTCCGTACATATGAGGATGTTAGCTGAAATCCAGCGAGATTGCGAGGCGAGACTCAGCGGAAGGCAAAAAGGCAAAAACAAAGTAAAAAAATCAATCGATTTCCACAATCGATTTCCACAGAAATACTCCTTAATTAAAATTAATTACTAATTTTTTTAAGAACATTCTCCAAAAAAATCGACAAAGTTTATCGACGGAATCCAACAAAAATTTCGTAGCGTTTTCGTAACAGCTTTTTAGTTTTCGTAGTAATTTTGTAATAGCGCCGGTTTTTTTAAACGTGAGTAAAGAACCCATCTTCACTATGTATTTTAAAGCTGATTCATTAATGAATCCGGTCGAAGCTTTAGTCAAAATCAAAAATCTAAAGGTCGTAATGATGATAGTTGTCGTCTAACACTGTCGTCGAACAAGCGGAGCCCGACGAACAAAAAATCAAAGCGTATTGACCTTTTGTTGTATTAGCGAGGATGAAATTGTCGCCCACTTCTTGTAATCTTGAATTTAATTTCCAAAGGCGGATACTTGGAATACAAAAATAAAATAAAATAATTTTAAAAAATCGGATTAAAATACTTCGGAAAATTCATCGGCCAATATCACCATTTGAATTTGTGAATTTACAATTTTTCTTGCGCATTGGAAGACTATAACTCGGATTATCTGAACCGTCAAGGCCATTTCAACTTGATTCCGTTCCAAAAATTGTTGACGAACGGAACGTCCCACAGAAATGTAAAACTATACCGTAATTGCCTCTCAATAATTTTTTTTCGCATAAGCAGCGTGGTAGTAAACTATTTTAAATATAATTTTTTTAACTATTTTAAACAAAAACAGACCAATTTAAAAATTTAAAATTTAAAAAATTAATTTAATTAGAAAAATTAAAAAAAAAGTTCTCATGTGAGAGTCTCCAAAACTCAAATTGAGCAACGCTCAAAGTAGCTTAAAATAAAAATTGTTGTTTATTGTATAGGATAATTTTAATGTATAGGGCAGCAGCAGCTGGATAAGCAGGAAAACGCCAAAAATAAAGAAAAATTCACAAAACGTTTTCTTGGTTACTGTAATTTTGATTTACGGTAGATAAATTTATGCTTAGTGTATTAGATGCTCCAGAGCGTCGCTGACATTGCCAAAAATCGACCGATCCTTTGGAACAGCCTATCATTACTAACTGGAAGAAGTACTGTAACTTTCACTGTAAATATTCATAAACACAAAGCTCAGGTCGAGTTGGTCGAGCGTCAAGAACAGCCGTGATGGCAAAATGATTATCCAAGAGTCCATGGAACAAAAGAAATGGTTTAAAAGTGGAATTTGAGAATTAAAAAGATTTACTATTTACAAAAATTAAAGATATTCAGGTTATAAATTTATACAAAATAATTGGTTTGTGTTCAAAACGTCGAAATCGATTTTTGAGTTTAAAAACGTTTCCAGTCTAGGCTAATCTATCTAAGTGAATAGACGATTAAAATGAACAAACAGCTGAAAATATAACTAACGCCGACGCGGATCCAAAAATTGTCGCTTAAACTATTACTGCCTAAACTGCATTAAATAATAATTAAAGTTAAACGGTTCTGATGTTGATGTTAAAAATAAAAATAAATTTAACGAAAACGTCTTTTACGAAAAAACACTTTTTAACCAAAAAAAAACCACTTTCAGAGTTGAAAAAAAACCACTTTCAGAGTTGAAGCAAAAACATTTGACAGCACGTCAGGGGTCAAAATAAAATAGAGTTTAGCTGTTTTCATTTTACTACAAACTTAATGTTGCGACCGCAACAGTCTAACGGCAAAAAATGTTATAAAAATAAATCTTATAATAAAATAAATAAATAAATATTATAATAAATAAAAAAATAAAATCTTATAAAAAACGGCAAAATATATATAAAAAAAAAAGAAATCTATTTATTTGTTTGACGAAGAATAAACATAATTATTGCATTGATTGTATGTTTTTTTTAATTTCTAAAACTTATTGACAAATATTAATGGCGTTTTTTTACTAATTCTTATTTTAGTTCAAGTTCATGTAGCCTCCTAACATGTTCTTCAAAAAACAACGAAGTACCATGATTCACAACAAGTACAAAAGGTTTGAAATGTTAACAACCTTTACCTTCTTAACGCGGAAATAACTTATTTTGACAAAAAAATGCAAAGTTTCAAATTTGCTGACATTAGGAACCGCTCTCAAAAATGCGAAAATTCGGGCAAAAATTTGATGTTACAAATTAACCTCACTAATTGCGTTAAGAATTGAAAACTGTGCTTTGCTTCTTCAAAAAGTGTTCGGTTCCAAAATTACAAAATTTGGTCAGAATGGAGATGTTTGATGCGTTATGGCCGCTGTGGAATACAATAGAGTGATGCGTTGTTTGCAGAACACCAAAAAACGCCGACAAAAAATGAATCAAATTATTTTCAACGCTTTACAGTCGGAATGAGTTTACAAAGGTCTGAATGATGACAATTATGTCCACTAACTGTGGTCGATTAAGCGGATCACTCGTCCGACGAACAAAAAAACAAAGCGTATTGACCTGTCGGGTGTACCGACGTTTTCCCCAACGTCTTTTCCCCCAACGTCAATTCCCCCTTTCCCCCGTTTCCCCTGTTTCCCCTGTTTCCCCTGTTCCCGCTTTAATGTGCTGTAACGTTCATTTCAGACAGAACGAAATGTGTGTGAATCATACATCATCAGGACTGCACTCCGATTTTCATCCCTGAGCAGCCGCAGAACTCTCGATCAACTGGAATGGGGAATGCGAGTTGAAATCCTCGATCTTGTGCTGCAAAATTACATTTCCGCTGGCATCAATGCGAAATTTTGGGAAAATCAATGTTGACTTTTATATCGTAACAATTTAAGTCTGATTGCGGTGTTCTGTCTTTCTAAGGAAATAAAACATCGTCGACTATTCACTACAGCCGACAGAAACAAAAACAGCTGCTTCCAGTGGCGCGCTATCTTCAGGTACCGTGCCAGCCGGACCCGTGAGATCAAAGCACTTCTTGAGTAGGCTTACGTGCATGCGAACCGCTGGCTTGTGAGGCGCTGTGCAAGTGCGAAGCCAGGCGTAATCTTCCTCCATGCCTTTCGTCTCGATATTGTCTAGTCGAAGGCAGGTGAAATTTCTTAGACGTGCCTACTTGCGTGTGTGGACGTGGTACGAACACTTCTTCTTCATCTTCTTCTTCTTCTCGAACATGATCTCCTTCAGTGACGTAGGGAGGCCGTGAGCGCTTAGCGAGAGGTCTCCACGGATTGAGATGTGCGCGAGTCTGCGAGGTTATTGAGAAGGAGGGATTTATCAGTAGACCACAGCAGACCGTTACGCTTCCATGTTCTCGCCTTCTCCGCGGCCTTCTACTTCTCCAAGGATCTCAATTTCTTTGCTCTCTCCCACTTTTTTGCCTGATGAGTTCACCCGCGCAGAGTCCCATTCACGAAGGGCATTGATGATTTCAGCTTCGTTGCCTTCAGCCTCTTCTTTTCCAAGTTCCTCTGTTTCTTCAAGTAGCTGAAGCATTTCATTCATGGGCACGTTTCGCGTGAATCCGAGGCAGATACGGCTCGCTCAAGGCTGCTTTTTCGGCCCTCAGCTTGGCGACCTCGCCCTGTTCACGGACTACCCCTCGTGTCCTTGACGAGGGACCGGGGCTATCATCCAAGGAAATATCAGAATCACTTGAGCTGATTATTTCTTGGGAGGTTCCCTGAATTTTTCGGGTCTTTTTGGCCCCGGACGGGAGCAGGCCTGGTTCTTTTCCGGTTCGGAGCGCAGAGTTGATCTGGGGACGGATTCACCTTCTGTGCAGCGCCTGGACGAGCGCTCAGCGGGGCTCCCGGGCTCAAATCTTGCTTGCGCACTTTCTTATCAAACTGTGTCTTCATGGTGAGCGTTCAAGGAATGCGTCGTCCATAATTTTGAAACCATTTGACTCTGAAGAAACGCATTTTTAAGCAAAAAATGTGTGGACAACACTTACACAAACTCGTTGTCGGCAATTTCTTCGTTTACTTCGATGCGGACGAGAATCACGAATAATCGCATGGGCTCTACGTTTGATAGCCATGTTTCGGCGACTAAAAACTCATTAAATTAAGTAAAACAGTAAAAGTCATTAAACGGCCTTCACATCGGCGATCTAAACGATCCTGAAGAGGCTTACGGACAGCGTTGTGGCTGTGAAAGTAGAGAAAAAAGCTGAAAATCAAGTTGATATTAGAGAAGTACGGTAGCGCCACTTACGTTGAATTGAAGAAGACTCTCGTAGATGCGCCGACGATGCGGAAAGACTGAAGCTCTGGACGGAACAGCGAGATTCGAGTCTGACGATGTGCGCGCTTGGCTTTGTGTTATATGGCAATTGGTGACATCGCGTGGGAGAAAGCATCGCAATATAGTTAGGTTGCGAACCGCATCGGTCACAACGTTGTAACCTGTGAAAAAGCATCGAAATCTGCCTGTCTGAAAACGATGAATTGGTGAGCGGCGAACATGAATGCACTTTAAGGAATTTGCACTTTTGCCGTCACCATTCGCCGCCGCCGTCAACAGCTCTACGAGCCTCCCGCCGCTCTACAGGCTATCGATTGATCGTTTGCCTGTAGAGCATTTGCATTCGCCGCGCGCCAAAAATACGAAAAGCGAAGACGAATGAGTGTTGCGAGGCGCTCGCTTGACCGGCGGTTGTAACGCGTCTTTCAAGCGCAGCTTCTAACTGATTTTTGGCCTATTTCAGGTAATTAACACCTAATCATCGTCGATCAATCGCTGAGCACCTTCTTTAATCCAAAGTGAGTTTTTGTACAAATCCATTGAAGTTTATCAAAGCACTGAGAATGTCGCTCTCCGTTGTCATTTAAATTTTAATTTTCGACATCAAAATAGAGCGGCGAGCAAAGATTTGCACTTGGTTGCGAAGACAGCAGGCTAATATACTAAATTCAAATTACAATGTTCAGTTTTTGTTAACAACTATCAATAGCTGTAAAAGGCTCCACTCCGGAACTGGCTAGAGTTGTGTGCTTAATGCTCAAGAAAGGCGACGGTTAAGGCTTATTTTCATTTTGTCATTTTCATTTTTGGGGTCTATTTTTTCTTAAATTTTATTTCGTTAATTTAGGGAGTTTTGATAAAAAGTGGCAATTCCAATACTCTTTTCTTCAAATCATCATACCAAGGTGACTTTGTTTTTCTCAATAGCTAATTAAACGGTTTGTCTTCAGAGAGACCAAGAAACATCGTCATTGACTTCGAGAAGGCGGAAGAGAACGCAATCAGAAGGGTGATGCCGGAGGCAGCAATTCATGGCTGCTATTTCCACTTCGCGCAGGCCATTTGGACCCAACAGCTTGGACTCTCGCAGCGAATGGGGGTTGACGCCGAGTACAACGTAATGATGAAGAAGGACTCCACTCTTCGCCCACGAAATGTGGAACTCGAAGCAAGTCACCGAACGCGATCTTCCGAGGACAAACAACAGCGTTGAATCTTGGCATCACGCTTTTCAACGGGCAGTTGGCTGTCATCATCCAAACGTCTACAAGCTAGTCGAGAACCTCTTGGACGAGCAGTGTCGAGTGAACGCGCTGTATGTGAAGGCCTCGGTAATGCCGTCGTTCCAAGCGCCGTTGTACTCGCGGAAGGAGTACGAGAACGCCAATCGGCGTCTCCTCTGCCTCCTCGAAGACTACGCGTTGACTCCGCCAACCCAATTCCTCACCCAGTGCTCACATTATGTTAAGTACTAGTTGATGTGGAATAAAGGTTTTGTTGTTATTTGCGTTGTATCGTTTGGTTGAAACAGTCTTGAAACTTGAAAAAGTCTGAACGGAAAAACTTGAAATTTGAAACAAATTTTAAGTTCAGTTGTTTCAAAAACAAATTGATGTGGTATGAGTTGTCCACGGTATGAGTTGTCTTGGTATGAGTTGTCCGTGGTATGAGTTGGTATGAGTTGTCCATGGTATGAGTTGTCCTGGTATGAGTTGTACCGACACCCGGCTTCCGCCTCTCAGCCAGCACCTACGGTCTCGGGCATCCAGCCGATCACAGGCTTCATGGGTTCGCCAGGCCTTTACAGAAGCGACCGATGATACTTGCAAATCAGCTGACGCTATGGCCGCAACCGCTAACGCGCTGTCGAAGACTACCGACACCTTCCGCAGTCTGCGGAGTCGGCGCAACGCATTCTCTCTTTGCGACGAAAGTTCCAGCTTTACGGAAGTCACTTCAAGTCACGTTCTGGAGTTAACTGAAGTGTTCGGAGCAACCGTCAAACGAATCAAGAAAGCTGTAGCTGGAACACACCTCCAAGCCACGCGGTTCTGCCAATCTCCTATGCGACTTCGGAAGCAGCCGAAAGCCGCACACTCTCCACACCGAAAGACGGCGGCGTGACGATCAACATCGCAGTGGGGCTACATTCTGGACAAGTCGGGGCGCCGTTTTCTTCGACAGCTGCCACTCCAGCAAGTGGACTTGCTGCGTTGTCGTCAAAGACAACACTGGCTTCTATGCGGAAACGCGGAAACGACAATAAGGTAAGTGGTTGCGGAAGCGACCATTCGGCTCCAACAGTCATTTTCAGATCGTATCGCCGACTCCGCGGGCACGGCAACGGCAACCCCACGAAAATTGCTTCGACGACGTGTTGATGGACGAACAAAGTCGCCTCTTCCATGCAACTAGATTCTCATTGGCACGAGGTTCAGAAATTGCAGCTTTTGTCGTTGGATTTCCTTTGAGCGTTCCGCTCAGTCACAACGCGCTCGTGACCGTGGGAAGGGGGTGGATAGTGACGAACTCTTTGATCTGTTGCGGGTGAGCAATTTGCCAAAAAAAAAACCAAAGTTAATGTTTAACGAGTTTAGATGAACCAGCACAATGCGGAACATCTGCAGCTGCCTGTCGCCGTTGGGGACCCGCTATATTGGGCGTACCATCGCAAGCAGATCGAGCCAATGCAGTTTGTCGTACAGCGATGGATGGAATTCCAGCTTGCCGTGGTGCCCATCGACTGACGGTTGCTCGCAGTCATCGAAACTTCACAATTACAAGGAGCCGAACGATGCGTTCAGCCTGATGAGAACTCATGTGGCATCTTCACATACCGTCACGCTTCCTCGACCATCGAATCGCTGATTAGGGCCTGGACTACTCTGGACTAGGACTCAACTATGGCCGACTTGTGGGTGATGCGGCCAACTTACGGACTTGTCTTGCGTGAAGTGCACCTACTGCACCAATCCTACTGCCAGCGCTACGGTATTTTCACGAATTTATCCAATTACTAACGAGGTAATTCAGACAAAAGAACGCACAGTCGATAGCACAGAGGTCTATTTAAGACTCTGTTCAACGTGATCAATGGTTAACGGAGAGGGTGATTGATGAACATAGAGGTCGGCTACAGTAATGGGGGGGCAGTCGAGATTGTTAGATTGGGAATGGACGGGAATCGTTAAATTGTTAGATCAATTACGTCTATTGCAACGTACAAGATGCTTGTTGCTTGTTGCGTCCACCAACACCACAGCGAGCTAACCGCGCTTCAGCTTGCCTCCTTTTGTAAGCTTTTGTAAAAGCTTCAGTTTGAATCCTGTTGTATTCCGTTTTCAAGTCAACAGCAGGCTGACTTTTGTCGTAAGATCTAAATGACAGCAGAGTCGAGAGTCTGATCTGTTTTCTTAAAATTTCTTCAAACGCCTCTTCGTAATGGAACAAGGAAATGAAGCGAAAAGGTGCAGAACAGAAGGGAGAAAGCAAATCGACGAGCACCTCCTTTGGAGCATCAGTCTGACAAAGCCAGAGATGAGTCCAGCCGTCGATATACGGACGCACAAAATTCAAAACGCTTCTGATTTCCTCCAGAGATGACGCTAAACCATGTATACTTTTGTCAAATGTCAATCTTTGAAGATGAAGGTATTTTCGGGGTGTTTTCTGAACCTCTTCAAGCTCGATGACAGCCCGACGCCCGAAATTCAAGCCCGAAATGCCCTCCAATGCATGCCAAAGTAAGCTACTCTGAGAAAAGGTTGTTTTAAATTGCTTAAATAGCTACCCCAACGTTCCCTTCTCAGCTGGTGAGCTGTCCGTAGTGTCCCACACAGGCGACTTGGCCTACTCTTCCGCGGACGCAGCCGCAGCCGCCAACGAAGCCACAGCCGCCGATTCAAGCTCCGGCCATTTAAATGTTAGTAATTCGTATTTAACGTATTTAAATGTTAGTAAGCGATCTCTCCAAATTTCTACAATAATCAAACGAAGGTGGGCGATTTCTTTCGGAGGACGCGAAAACGGCAAAGTTACACCCTCGAAGCGATGTTTCAATTGCGCAATGCGCAATATGCTCTAGCGTGACTTCCCGACTTCGATGAATGAAAAGCCTATTCTACATAATAACTACTACGGTATGTTATTCCTACGTACCACTGGATTGTGAACACGGAAAACCATTGAAAATGGCTTCGATTAGTAGCAAAGAAATAATCGGAAAATTTGAACGAAGTTTAACAGAATTTATTGGTTTCCGCTTTTCATTCAGCGCATAACCAGAGTTTAATCTAAATAATCTAAGAAAAATCACACAAAAAACGCTCATCACAATCATTACAGATTGATCCGCAATTGGGTCAGGGCCTGAATTCGTCAAGAAACTGTATGGCGAGTACGTTTGCATCATCCATAAACATTCGCTTTAACTTCTGAATCAATTCATTCTAGACGATTTTATTCATCACCGCGATTGCATTCCCGCTTTCGATGAATGTCTCGATCGATCCCGATCGACTGAAGAGCGAAAACCAACTACGTCACGGTCCCGCCCAGCTGAAGGTTTTGTAGGCCCGGTCACCGAGGGGCAGGACGATTCCTGATCCAGTGGACCGCTCACGCTTATCGACACTGAGTGAACTTATCAGTCGTAAACGGGCCTCACGAGCTAACGGAGTTTAGCTGATCAAAAGGTCGAAGGAACCTTTGAGACCTCACGGAAAAAGCTCCCTGAAGATCGCCGACAATCGCCTCAATTGTGTCTAATAGCAAACTTACGTTTTTGCTGCATTCAATCGTAATAGAGTCCGACTAAGTCCATCCATAGCGAACATTTGGGTCTGCTCAAAAACGCCGAAAGCCGGATTTAAACTAAAATCCAACTAAACTCGTGGGTGTAACCGTGTGGAGTATTTCATCTGGATGCAGCGTAACTAATTTACATTCGCTGAAAATACAGGCTATTTTAAGATATTTTTAGACTTTAATTGCACTCACCTGCGATCAGAAAATCGATCCTTGGAAGGTGACAAAAATTGTAAAGCAGAAGCGCTTTCGGAATCAAAGTTTTTTCTCTGCAAAAAAACCTATAAAACAAATGTAAACTATCGAAAAATTACTTGCAATCTGATACGTTTTGAATTTGAAAAAGCAATTTTTCTGTTTTAAAAAGGCAAAAAGGCTGTTTAAAAAGGCAAAAATTACGCAGATTTTCAGTTGTTGAATAAATAATTAAGAATAACTAGGCATAGTTCTGCGAAGCACGTTTGTTTGCGGGGCCGGTAAGAGTTACACGAAGCCCGAAAATCTAGGCACTTCTGCAAATCCACACAATGCTCGTAACGCACCTCACTGCGCAGCACGTCCCACGGTGGTCTCGCCGCGCTAAGGATCGCACTGTGGAGCAGATCATATCACTGCAGAAGCCCTGCGCAGCATGTTACACGGAGGTCTCGTCGCGAAAGCCCTGCGCAGCAGGTCCAACGGTGGTCTCTCCGCGCTCAGCACAGCACTGCGCAGCAGATCATGTCACTGCAGAAGCCCTGCGCAGCGGGTCCCACGGTGGTGTCGCCGCGCTAAGCACGTCTGTATAGAACTCGAAAAGCACTTTCGAACGATACCCCACTTGCACCCCAACTCGCAGAACTTAATTTTGCAATTTTTTGGGTCCTATCACGAAAAAATGTTCAGAATTTTGGAGTTTAAGCCATTAGAGATGACGAATCTCAAGTTTGAACAACATATCACAAACTGGTCCAAAGCATTAAGCTCAATTACGCGTTTGTAGCACAAAAGGCTGCAAACATCGGGTTTTGAGTCGAGAAATTGCGACACAACATCGATGAAATTCTCAACTTGCCACCTCCAACTGGAACATGGCATATCTCGGCTATGGATTCGAATTTCAAAAATAAAACGGATAAGTTTTGTGCGTCTATCCTTTCTCTACAACATATCCAAAAATCAGGACGAAAATCGAAAAATCGTTGACAAAAGATGTTTTTGGTAGCCACGTGTCCAAAATTGACATAAATTTCCCAATTTCTTGCCAGGACCCAACTGAAAATACCAAAAACCATATATTGTCGGATTCGCCTCCCCGAGACGCATCGAACAACGGTTCGCACGCTGCCATCCGATGTACAGACAGCCAGAAAAACGCAAAAGATGACAATTACTGGTAAAATGGTCCCACCGCGAAAAAACTCAGGAAAAAAAAATTTGCGCCCCTACAGATGACGTATACCAAGTTTGAGTGAAACCCAACAGAGGGGAGCGAAGATATAAGGCCGCAAAATGTAACAAAATATCGCTTACGAATCATATAATATTAGGGGGGTTCGGAATAAAAATAGTGAACTCACATTGTAGCTAACCAATCGATAGGCGAATGTGTCAACGCCCCGCACAAGATCTGATCAAACTGCACTCCTAAATTAAATTCGATTTCATTATCATTTGATCTTTCAAAAGAGTAAACTCACATTTGTCGTTGGTTGGTTTGATTCGGTCGTCGTAGTGAATGAATCCTAATAGATTTATGTTTTTGATAATTTTTACGCTCATAGATACTCAGATACGGGTACACTCATAGATAATACGGAATTTATGTGTTTGACCTCTTCTGTACCCATTACGTCTCTCGGAAACGCGTCAAAACCGTGTACATAAGTTCTAAATTTTTGCGGTATAAATGAAATAGGAAGTTCGTTTTTTGATTTCACTTTAGCAACGAATTTTTGTGAGCTTGACAGCGCCAGCCAGAACAGAAAATCACTGATTTTTCATTTCGAATTTGCTAATTTATTGATTTACTAATGTTATAGAAAATAATTAATAAAGTTAATTTTTTTAAATTTAAATTACAAATTTAACGTTTTAAATCAATTTTTTATTTAATGTTTGCTAGTTTATTTCAAAGGATGAACTTACAGCTTGGAGATTCTCGCAAATCGTAGTACGTCAAATGCTGTCCGCAATATTCCAATCGGAAAAGCCGGACAAGCCCTAAATGTTAATTTACGGCTAATAAGTTCTAATAAGTGCTAATAAGTAATAAGACTTACCATCTTCTTTGATCTTTATTATGTTATGTTACGCTGCATTGCAATCGCATGTTCTTTCAATGTAGTTTTCTTATCTGAAAAACAGACAAATTTCGTATTTTGCGATTTTAACTGCACTAACCTACTATCAAAGAGACAATCCTTGTAAACCGCTTTATGTTTTCAACTTATTTCAACCGCAAAAAAACTAAACAAAAGAACATAATCTATCGAAATTGACCTAACATTGAGAGCATCACAGGTGCAAATCGCAGAGCAACTGAACAGATACAGTTATACAAATTAAGAATTTCTAATTTCACTTCGTTTTTTTTCTTATTTTTGATCAAATAAATCAGAAATTACAAACTCACATTTGGTTGCACACGGCGCTCAGCGTTGATCGACAGAGATTACGGTGTTAAATACCTGAAATTCGCACTTTAAGGACACACTCATCAATCGAGAGTTGCAAACGCGAAGAACGAGCGCGTCGTACAGCGAAATCGATCGTCGGCGCGTGTGACCGCGAGCGGAATCGATTGCCGAGTCACTCGCTCCCGAGGGCGCGTCGCTGGAAGCGATCGGCGGTGCTTGTGCTCACTCGTGTCACATACGATGTTGCATTGCCGCCATAAGGTCATCTCTTTGCTTTCACTTGCAGCCGTCTGAAATGCGCAGGACAACACACTTTTCCTCCAACGTCTTTTTCTTTCCACATGATTCTAAGCGTCGTTGAACGCATCTCTTGCGAAGACGCTCGCGGAACGAGCTTCATGAACGCAACAGAGGAACTCTACCGGAAAGTGAGAACCCTGGGAGCTGAAACCGAAGCTGGATATTATCGCAAAGCAGAGCGACAAGCTTCTGAAGACCCTCAAGAAGAAGATCAAGAGGAACTTTGTTTGAGGCGGAGTGCCCGTAATAGGAGCTCCTCCCGTCGAGGGAGGAGCCCGCCGCCCGCTCCAACGGAGTGGGCCGTTAACTTTGTCTCTTGTACATTTATACTCTGATAAACCAACCCTTACCCATTTGACCTCTCACACCTAACTGGTAGCGCTCCACGACGAGCTCATCCTAACTGATCCACGACACTTAATTTAACGTTGATTTACTTAAACAACCAAGAACAAAAAACTCGGTGATCTAGGTCCGATGCACCATGTTGTGAACAGAAATAACACACAACGAAGAGAATGAATGTGGGGACGGGCGAGGAGCAAAAGGAGTAAATGGTGACTCATAGCTGTCGACGCCGTCTGGGCGATATATAAATGAGGGGTGCGAGCGATGCAAGGCAAGACGCTCGCGACAGACTACGAAGAAGCATGACGAATAGTTCAGCCTCGAAAGAGTTGTATTCTCATTGCAAAATAGAGTGAAGAACGACCTGTTCTTCTGCCGTGGTCGCTACTCCGGAGGCGCTTTGTGCGCATAGCTTCCTCCGCGTAGCTGACAAATACCGAATATGTATTTGCGCTTACTTCGTGAAGGAGCGAAGAGACGATCCATGGCGTCTAAATTCGTTGGACGAGGAGAGGAGATTGGCGAGAGCTGAACAACATTAATTCAATTGCTAAATGTTGACACAAATCGTTACTTTTCTCTCGACTCTACTAGCGAGAGCTGCTTCCATCCTCGAAATCGTCTCGAAATCGGAGTAATTTCTCGGAGAAGCTCGGTTAAAATGATTCCGATCATCTTTTCTCCACAGAAGGCGCCTAAATACAGAACAAATGTGGCCTAACGCATATAGAAGCTTAGCGTACCAAAGGCTTCCAGTTGACCAGATCGGTCCTAGGTTCATGACGGCCGGATCGTCGTTTGGTGGTAGCTGCATCGTGATCTGCTGACCTTCTCGCATTCCAACGAAGCAGTAATCGCTTCCCTGCACCAGAAATCGATGATAATGGTGCAATTTAGTGCAACTTTAGCTTGAACGTGTACTTGTGGATGTACTTCACCGAATTCAGTGAATTACACTACTTCGCATTGATGTGCGAGAAGTACCGCTTCAGCAGAGCAGGGTTGTATGGCACGATGTTCTGTGTGTCAAACGTCTTCCACGTGAGCCTCCCCGTTGCGCTCATCACCTTCACACGCTTCAGGAAGGTTCCCTCCTCACCGGGAAACTGGACGCGCTTGTACGTTGCTCGTCCGCACACGTCAGTCGTCGTTTACGCTCGGTATTCATGCGGATATTTTTTCAATCCTGGCGGTAAACTGACCTCGTGTGCGTCGCTTCTTGTTTTTTGGATCGCGGCAGCCTTGGCGCACTGTAAACTCGCGAACGTTTCACGGCGCAGTAGCCTAAAGGTCAAGAATTTAAGCTCTCACGCAGACAACAAAACACACTTTACATATTCGAGAAGATCTGACGGATTTTATGGGATCTTTTTCGTTACCGCGATCGGCTTCTATAGTGGTTGCGTGGATTTAAAACTAGAATTAGAGGTCAAATTCACTAAATAAGTTAAATTAACTCACTTTGAACTGAAGACGATGCTCAGGGATGCGTCGACTATGATTGGTTGGTGTTAATTATCTGAAATCACGCGTGAATTAGTTACACGTTGGTTTACGCGGTTTATTACGGACTACGCGCCAAACCCACCAGCCAGCGCACCTCTCGCGATCGTCCGTCATCGTTTTTTGAATTTTATGGCCCGCGCCATATGCAAATGAAGCTGCGGAAGGTTGGCGTGAGACGGTCGCGGCAGATGACCGCGATCAATCGATATTCTGGGATGCTGTGAATGGCGGACGCGCTGAGGACAGCAGAGAGGACGGAGGAGGAGACAGCGCCACAGAAGAGGCTGAAAACGGTCGCTCCGTTCTGTTTACGCGATTTGTTATAATTCGTGTTTGTGAGGATTGACAACGATCTATTTTGCGTGATTCAGGTGTGATTGTATTGTGAATTTGTGCGAATTTCAGGTAATTAACACCGTAATCTCTGTCGACCTACGTTAAGCATCGCTTTCAACAAAATGTGAGTTTGTCACATGAATTAAACCAAATAGAAATTGAGCTTTTTTGAGATTTTTCCTAAATTGAACCAATTTTTTGGTAATTGAGCTAACAAGGACGCAAATCTATCGGCCTATGCGCGGCTTGTAAAAAGTTGTGGCCTAAGGCAGCCAATATAAACGGGTTAAAGCAACTTTGCAGACTATTTGGCTGAAAACACCGGTTTCTGGACAAAAGACCCAAATTTTCGCTTTTGTATTTTTTGTAGCTAATTCTAACAATTAGTGTCGTTGTCAACATTCGTTGTCGTTTTAGTCGTTATCAGTCAGTCGTGATTGTAATTGGTTGTGATTGCATGATTTCAGTTTGATGGGTCCCGCGCCAAAAGAAGTGCAAGCGTCAACAGCAGCTCACACTGAGCTGCTTCGTCAACTTGACAACAAGAAGTACTCAGAACTGACCACTTTGGAAAATCGACTAATTCAAACTGAGGTCAAAATCATCGCCGAGGAAGCAAACTCCGCGGCAAGCAAGTCACGTATTGGGGGCCTTGTTGCAGATGAGATTGCACGTCTTCGCGACGAACTTGAATCTCTCACACAAGCCCAGTGCGATCAAGAAGAAGCGGAGTACCTGGCCCGCTCGCACGACGTCAACGACGCCACAGGACGGGGGCGTACTCGCTGCATGCAACCACGTCGTCCGTCGGTCAAGAAACGCTTTTGTTGCGATTTGGCGATATTTTGGTGGCGGGCTGTGAGGTCTGCCGGGGGACGAGATACCCCGTTTACCAGTGAGTGGAGCTAAAAACGGTTAAATGACTAATTTGCATTTTATAGGTCAGTGGTATGCTCCCACGTGGTTGTAGGTTGTGAGAAGGGGCTTGGAATTATAAGTGAGTTAAGCTAGAAGACCATTAAATAACTAAATTTTGCTTTTCCAGATCTGCTACTGTACCCATCGGAATCACACATTACTGTAGTTGATCCGGCGAGTTGAACTGTCTCTCTAGTCGCTCGTTGCACCCACCGCCGAAATTTACCAATGGATCCAAAGCTGCCACCGTGGAGCTTTTCTGGTGTTTACGTTATACGTCGCGACGTTAAAACTGACCGCGGGACAAACGTTCGAGTGTGGCGGATGTAGCGCCCAGGAATCACCACATTTACCATTGTCTCTCATTGAATTTCCCAAACTCTCCATCAATTGTTCTCATATGCAAAGTGGTCCCCTATTTAAGCTATTTAACCTTCAATTGTTATTATAATCGACCCACTCCACGTAATAAAGAGTTGCTTGTCTTAGGAGTAGGCGTAGTCATTGGCTCACCGCGCTTCACACTTTGTTTAAAGGACACAGCGTTCGTCGTGCTTACAACACAGCCTGTTCCTATGTAGGGATCAGTTAGGCTGTTGGGATCTATGTTGGGATCGATGGAACAAAAACGCTTTTATCCATTAAATGCCATTCAAATATATATATATATAATTTCGGTTACTAAAGCATCCATCATCGTCCAAAAGCTAGTGCTCCCTGATAACGATGACGGAACATACAAAAAAAACACCGATCGCTTCGAGCAACGCGCCCTCGGGAGCGAGTGACGCAGCAATCGATTCCGCTCGCGGTCACACGCGTCGGCGATCGATTTCGCTGTACGACGCGCTCGTTTGTCGCGTTTGCAACTCTCGATTGATGCGTGTGTCCTTAAAGTGCGAATTTTAGGTAATTAACACCGTAATCAACGTCGATCAACGCTGAGCACCGTTTGCAACCAAATGTGAGTTTGTTTTGTTAGTTTGCCGAATCTCTATTGATTTTCATTTCTTTAGGCGCACATTGTAAGGAAATTCATTGTGTCCGTCTCATGGATTCCAATTTCGCACCGACCTCCTTTTCCGTTTCGGAAATCTATCCTGAAGTTCATCAAACTGGTCGGATCAGATTCGAAGCTGACGCCGCTATTAGTCGACCTACAAAGACGCGACCTGCGCGAACGGATATCATTCGATTAGCCAGCAGGTGCGGATTTTAAGACAGTTATCTAAGCAGGGAACGGGGAGCACTAGCATCAATGCACCATTGATGCTAACCGAAGAGGAGAAGCCAACGCTCCTCACCGAAGGCTACGAGGTGCCACCCTCTTTACCCCTCAACAGTCTTCAAGCACAAGATCTCGAAACGGTTCGCCGAATCATCACAAACGAGGTAATTCAGTCATTCTCATTAGAATACTAGTGTTCATTACAGTTGAGCAGCAAACAGTTGGAGCGCCGAGTGCAGCAACGAGTGCAGCAAAGAAACATCTGATGATAGGACTGAGAAATTGTGAGTTGCATTACCTACATTATTAGCCTATTATCTAAGTAAAAACGTGCAAAAATAGATTACTATTTCACTTGCTTTTCGCATGCGGAAATTCGTAGTTTTGATCAAAAGAAAACAAAATAACTGAACTGAAAAAATCAACCTGAACATATTTGATTAATTTGAACAAAAAATTACCCCAATAACGTACAACTTGGCACTTACAATTAATATTTGAAGGAGGGAAATTCTATAGGTTTCAGATTGATTTAGACGCCGATCTCAGAAACAAAGCGATCCTATCCGCAGCATCCCGATCAGTGATGC
This sequence comes from Steinernema feltiae, assembly GCA_007213375.1. Classification (NCBI taxonomy): domain Eukaryota; kingdom Metazoa; phylum Nematoda; class Chromadorea; order Rhabditida; family Steinernematidae; genus Steinernema; species Steinernema feltiae. The sequence goes on along the minus strand of MQUG01000287.1, from coordinate 5,964 downwards.
CGACTCGATGTCAAAATCATTTTGAGTCGAGTAACGAGTCGGGCCGACTCGAGTCACTGACTCGTCGGCATCACTGATCCCGATAAATACATGTACTAAGAGCGTAATAACTGAAAGCAGCAATTGATTTAGATCATCCGTTTGCGTCTTAGATCATCCGTTTGATAAATAAATTCAAAATTGCATTCGTAATCCTCGCAACCAATTCAGAGACCGATCGAATTACAAGATGATTTGTCCTGTTCGATTGGAGTTTGTTAAAAAAAACAACAACCAATAGGACGACACGATTTACAACGTAAGTTCATCTTCGATTTGAATTCAATCAACGAATTCGCAGTTTCACTTTGATAATAAAATATAAATTAGTTCAGGAGGACCGTTTATTGGCTACAGAGGCTGACATCAAGATTGCGTAGTCCACTTTAAAGACTGTGTACCGATCACTTCTGCGATTAACGCAAATTTACTGCAAATATGCCCTTCTCGCAACAGACGATTTGTCACCTGCAGCTGTGAGTTTACTGTTGGACTCTAATCGATTTCTGCTCTGAATTTTATCCACGCAACCAATTTAGAAGCCGAACGAAGTCAGAAAAACCAATAGCATCTTATTGCGATTTGAATTAGTGCAGAAAACAGCCAAACGAAACAAAACGTAAGTTCATCCTCATTTGAAATGAATTGGGCGTTTTGTAGCTTGCGGAAATTGGTTGTTTTGATGAACTCAAGAGAATTGTATCTAATCGCATTCATAATCCACGTAACCAATTCAGAAGCCGATTGCCTTCCGCGAAGATTCCATCGAGTTCGATTGGAATTTGTTGAAAAAACAACAACCAATAGGGCGACTTCATTTACCACGTAAGTTCATCGTCGATTTGAATTCAATCAACGAGCACCTTCGCTTTGATAATAAAATAGAAATTAATTCAGGAGGGCCGTTTATTCGCCACAGAGGTTAGCAGCAAAACAACGTGCATAGCCATTTCAAACACCGATGTTTGGAAGCGCAGTAAGCGCAGTTACGACGATTGGCCAACTGCAAATGTGAGTTTCATGAGTCTAAATAAAAAATTGCGTCATTTTTGGGAAAACGGAATTGTAATCTATCTGGAACGCAATTTTTCGCTCTTTAAAAATGTGTAAAATTGCGTTTTGGGAGAGTTTTCAAATTTGAGTATACCGTAATTGTAGCCGCATAGAACAGGAATTTTTTAGACGTGGTTTTCGTTTTCTAAAACAATGAAGACGATTGCAAAGGCAAATTCGATTGGAATTTGTCCAGAAACCAATAATCATTTAACAAATCGCTTTACAACGATGTACGTAAGTTTATCATCGATTTGAATTGTCCGTGATCCAATGATCAACCAATTTAGATGACAATCACAAGAAAGACCCTGTCTCCCATTGATTGCAAGCTCGATTTAGTGGAGCAACCAACAATCATTACACAAATCGAAAACGTGAGTTCACCATCAATTTGACATCAGAATTCGCACTCTTGTTTTGATAATAAACTAGAAGTTAATTCAGGAGGGCTGGTTAATCACTACAGAGACTGCGCTCCAGTGCATCACAGCTCAATTTGATAGCAAAACAACCGATTTTTGGAGCGCAGATTGAATGTGCAGCTCCTTCACTTTCATTTAAAATATCAATTTACAATCCCGGTCTTTATAAGTGATTGACAATTGACACAATTAATTAGATTAAATTCGGTTTTGGCCTTTTGGATTAATTTAAAGTCCCGGGTTTTTGGTTTCTTGGCTTAATCTCCATTAATTTTGTTTAGATCTACTTAACTGCGGACCACATCACATCACGGACCATCTAAAAATGCGTACTGCGATTTATTAGAGCACAACGTACGTATTCTTCTGATTCTTCTGTTCAGAGCATCGAGCAGGTAGGCTTAATGAGAGGAAAATCTGGTCTAAAGCAAAAGTTGTAGATAAGCGAGGTGCGAAATACCACGAAGGAGAATCACATGTATCGCGCACTGTCGATATGGTCTTTGTAAAAATAGTACCGATATTACGACTCGCAGGCGAAACGGTAAATAAAGTAAATTTTTAAAATTGAAAGACATTTTTCAATGCAAACTGGTGGTACATCCTAGCTCAAAAATAACTAGAATAAACTGTAGTTATACAGGTTTCGCGTTCACTGCATTGACTCCATTAATTTTCTTCTCATTGATGGTCAATTCAAAATCAAAAAATCAAATAAAAAAAATTATAATATTTAAAAAATGTTTTTGGGTTGCTGTTGTAGCTTCTGTTGTTTTTTGCTGTTGTGGTAGCTGTTGTTTGTTCAAAAATTGTACAAGTACACACATTTGAAGGATTGATCGATAAATCGAAACAATTTTTCGCTAAACAATTCAAAGCAAAATAATTGATCGAAACTCTTGGTCTCATGATGAAATGTTGTATGTTAATATTTTCAGCTCAAAGCAACAAATAAAAAATGAGAAACAAAAAAATTGAAATGAAATTAGCAGATAAATTTGCTCTACTTTGTAGTTTTTTTTGACATCTATGGCAAAACATCTTCTGCATTTATGGATATGTTTCTTGAGCATTGTTTCTTATTCGCAAGTTTTCTCTGTAAAAAAGGCAAAACAATGTACTAAATTTAATAGATAAAATAAAAAAAATATCCAAAATTCATATATCATGCGTAAATAATGCGGTTCATTGAACAGCTCTTGTTCGAGATCGGTATCCAAAAAATATTTTTGCATCACTCGGTTGATTCAATTTAATCCGGTTAGTAAATTGTTACGTTAAATTAGTAAACATGTGTTGTTTGTGTTAACTTTGAGAGCAACACGAAAGTGCAAAAAAAACCAACATTTGAACAAGTTAATTTGAAAAATGAATCAAAATTGATCAGCAAAATTCAGACAAAATTCAGGCAAATTTGAATTGTGAGGCGTACAAAAAACAAAAATAATTATTCTAGAAAGAACGAATTAAGTCCTTTGTAAAGTTTGCAGAACTTTGTTTATTGCGCTAATAACGGCACCTTTAAACGTCAAAACTTCCAAAAATTCGCACTGTACAGCGCTTTTCGCTATTAAATTCTGCGAAGTTGACAAAAATACAGTATTTTTTCTTTATTTTTCGCTGCCGTAATTAACCTGAATTACCTCGATTTTATACAAATTTTGGTTGGGCTTTGAAAATAACAAAAACTTGAATAGCAACGGAGCGCTCGAAGTTTCCTAAATTTGAATTAAAAAAACATTTAAAAAATATCGACAATTTCCTCTTGTTGCTCATTAATTAACACAACCCAAAATTTTTGATTTTTGACCGTTATCGAGCTACACGAGCCAGAACACAACCGATCTCTGATGTGACAAAAATCACCCGATTCTTTGGAACAACAAAACATACTTAATGGAAGAAAATTTAACATAACCGATTATACCAACAAGCGTTGCAATGAAAAATCGGAACTAAGTCTGCCAAAAAAACCGCATTTTTGAATAAAAAAAATTACTACCTTGACCTCAAAATCATATTAAATTAAATTTTTTTCAATGAAAGTACTGAACAAAAATTTTACAAATCTGGTTTTAACGAAGAAATTTTTATTTAAAATTTAATTTCCAGTCTCAATTATTTGCTATTAGACTTTTTAAAGTTGGATGCTTTGTTTTCAGTTTTCAGGAAAGTGAAAGAGATTTTTATTTCAATCGCATGTGAGTTAATTTGAATTTGCCTGAAATTCCAACTCATCGAACACGCTTTTCTTTATACTTTGAATAAAGTTTATGTAGATGGAGATGCTTTCTTCCGGCATTTCGGAAGCAGGAGAACAAAAATTATTAACATTTTATTTATTTCTTACGAACATAAAATGATTTAACAATTAATTAAATTTAAAAAATTAATAAAAAATCAAAAAATCTTTGGTTTATTAAATTATTAATCAATTAAGTAATTTTTGTGTTTGTAAGCGTGTAAGCTGTTCTGGTTGTGCACAAAAATGAAATTATTTTTTTATGGAAGCGCTGAAAAGCAAACTGATTAAAAATGTTTAGAAAAAAAGAAAAAAAGCGAAAATTTTAACACTATCGTCCCTTTTCGATCAAACCAATAAATTTTTTATTTACGGCTGAAAAACTGGAAAAAAATTCAAAATGTTCAAAAAAAGCCAAAATTCTTTTGGTTTTCCTTTCATTAAAAATGGCTAGTTCTGCCTAAAAGCTTCAACTTGAATACCAAATTATGAATTAAAATACTTATTCCGAACTGTAGTTCGTGTGTGAGCCGATCGTTGCAAAAAATGGAAAGCATTTAAAGAGATTTAAAAATTTAAAAAGCCAAAGTTTTACGCAACAATGTGTTCATAAAAAAGTTTTAAAAACATAGAAGAGGAGAACATTTCAGGAGAAGAATGAGGAAGAAGAGGAGAGGAGAGAGGAAAAGCGACCAAAAATTTGCTTTTGTAATTTGATGTTACAGATTAACGTCACCAATTTGTTAGATTTATAATTTTCTGCTTGCTTTCTGAAAACTGCTCGTACAAGCGGTCTCGCACAACATCAAAAATCGTTATCACTTAATATATCAGTATCAAGGTTACAAAAAATTTGTCAACTTTCAAATGTCAATTATCAGAGAGGAGCGGTTTTTAAAACATGGCAACCGTTGCGGTTACTTTATCAACGCAAAACCGTAGAACCAAATAGAGAAAACATTTAAACAGCAAGCCAAAGTGTTACGCGAAACTCTGCTAACAAAAATGCTTTAGGAACATTTTAGGAGATTCTGGCAAAAATTGCGTGGAATACAGATTGCTGTGCTGTGTTGATCACAAAAAATATTTTCAACGCCGCTTCAAAAATTTCATTTTTATGTTATCCACGTAAGCAGCTCTCAAACAACCGGTGAAAGATTTAATTCATCCTTTTAAAAATACATTTTATGAGTTGATGGTAAATTGACAAATAAATCAATTAAAATTATCGATGAATCATTTAATTTTCCAAACAATTCTTTCCCGCTCTTTGGCTCGCTTATTAATTAAAAACCTAACATTCCTCTCCAAAAATCGAAATAATTTGTCTACAAATCGAACAAAAATTTTAATTTAATTTAAATTTCTACACACATACAAAATATTAACAAAACAACGCATTTTTGTGAATAATGAATTTCAGGCTATGTTTGGAGATGATTCTTGTTTCTCGACTTCTCGACGGAAAGTCGAGAAACGGAATCGGAAACAAAATTCCAACTTTATTGAACTGTTCTTTTTGTATTGCACGCAAATGCGCCATTTGTTTCTGCTTAAAAATCATTCAGGAACTCTTGGACAGGTCGAAAATGTTGTAAACAAAAAAAAAGATTTTAAACAAAAATTAAGTTTTCGTAAAAGTTTTCGTAAAAATTTCGTAATTAAAATTGTCGGTGAACAAACGTTTTAATTTTCTTTACAATTTTAATTTCCAAAAACCGGCAAAAATGTGAAACACTGACTGCAAAAATAAAAAAAAAGGTATATTGACCTACAATGTTTTCGACAGTATTGTAGAATGAGCATATGGAGCCAATTGCCAATACAATCCAGCTACTCGAAATTCCCAAGAACATTAATTAAAATTCACTTCCGTTTCGCAATTAAATTTACCACTTTTTGCAGATAAATTGCAAGCAAAGTCAATATGTCGTCCTCCAAAAAGGCCAGCGAACGTCTGAAGGTCATCTTCTAACGGAAAAGCAGATCAATCAAATCAGCGCTGACGCAACAGTGAATCTGCACCAACTTGTCGAGGCCAATGGACATAAGATGCGAGAGTTCTCGCACACTTCGAAGGCCGCGTATCAAAAAGCAAATATGAGGTAATCTCATCGGATCTCACAAGTACTAAAATGTGATGTTGCAGTTCACGGGACCTAAACTGACGGTATTTTTGAAAGAAGACGGCTTTTACGCTGTCAT
>MQUG01000286.1:0-14440 GCA_007213375.1 Steinernema feltiae | reverse complement strand
TTCCACATCGCGTAGCGTCCACGTCCTGCATGTCGTTAATTCCTGAAATGCACTGCTATCCTGGAATGATCGGTTAGGCCAAACAAACCGAAAAGATAGCTCTTCTTCACCCTGGCGTAGATCAGCGCACGGCGTTCAGCTTCGGGCACGAGATGAGTTCCCCGGTGTACTGACAGATGAAATCTCCCTTTTGAAAATTTTGAGGCGCAAAACAACCCCAGCCGGCAACTTCAGATTGAGCCATGGCCAAGCGTTTGGACACGCCGATCTGCAGATTCATGTTGGTACATAGTGGAGCGTCTCTTCGCGTGGCTTGCGGATATTAGTCGTGCACGTCTTGCATAGTTGCGGATCGCACTCAAAGAGAGCCACATAGCACTCACATCGCCAGTCTTGCAGTTTCGGGCGCACTTTGCAGCCAAGAAAGGTGATTTTGCAAGTGGGTCCGCAGTTGCAATATTTCGTGCAGGGTTTCCATCCGCCATACAGCTGCATTGTTCGGCGGTAGAGCACACGCCTTCGTGGTTGCAGGCGGTGTACGGCATCCTGTTTGTGATTCCCTTTTCTTTGAATTCACTGTTAAACGTTCGCTGCTGCTTTGCTTTGTCAGGCTTTTCCCTAAAGAAGCGGATCAGTGCCTGTCAGGGAGCATACATGCACGCACATTGCTTTTTTTCTCTGTTCACTAAATTTTGCTTGATGAGCGTCTTCACCAGAAGAGAGACACGACGACAACCTCTTCACGTAAGCGTGCATCTGAGTGCACGAGAATTGATACTCACTAGACTTATTGGCGATGGCGACGATTCTACAAATGTCTTCTTGGAAAGTGTGTTTCAAGAGAGCGATCATTGTCTTGGTCTTGGAAGAAATCTCTGGAATCACTTCTTCTTTGATTCCCACTTTGGTTGAGTCCTTGTCTGCGGATGCAAGGTGGTTACGATAACAGTCACTGCCACAGGCTTCATATGTCTGCACGGGTACTCTCTTGCGAACTACTTGGTAGCTGTACCCTTCTTTGCCTGCAAGCAAGTGAATCTAGAGAACATTGCGAGAATGACAGCTCACCTGCATGTCCACAACCACAGCAGAACAGCATACAACGCTGACAGGCATACTTATCCAAATTGGCCAGCCTCTCCGCTGCGATATCTTCTAGCTTTGCGTCCTCAGGAAGGGAAGCAGGGGGCTCGAAAGCAGAAGGTTCGAACCGAGCGGCTAATTGTAAGTACGTGTTTTGCATTTGTCGGATCGATCCTTTGTTAGGAAACAAATGGAAAATGGATCCAAATATTTGAATTAACCCTAAAGCACAAGTTGCAATCTCCGGAAACTTAAATAGCGCAACTTACTGGCTTTGGGAGCAATTTTTATCATTTCCTTGACCACATAGTAGAAAATCCAATCGTTGATGTATCCTAACTGTGATCTCGTGCCGTGGATTCCCTCGTCGTAGCACGTTGCCAAGTGATCACCGAAAGAGTGGCGACGTATCGTGTCTTCCATGTACGGAATATGAGAGAGGGTGCGATCATCTGGAGCCTAAAAATACCTTTCCAAAAACGCAAATTAATAAAAAAAAAGTTGTACCGGTATGTTTCCCTCTACATTGAGCCAATATTGCATATCCGGATACGACGGCAAAGGAGCCATCACGTGCTTTGGACAGCGCGTAACCACTCCAGTCTTCCTATTCTCAAATTCCGTGGTGAGTTCACATCTTTCGTTCCTCTTCCGCAGTTTCTCCTGGTCAAACACGTACTTCGTCTTCCCATTCGCTAGTGTCACCTTCTTAGCGATTTCGGCAAAATTTCCGATCGATTTCTTTCCGCCCTGCTTGACTTCTCCTAGAGGTCGCACGCCGTTAGGACATTCTCGCCTGATCTTCGCTTCGTATTCCTTTCGAACTGTTGCGTAGACATCGTGCACTTGGCCTACAAGCCAACTGTCCTTTCGTTTCTTAATTTCTGCTTCCAATTCCGTCTCCGCGACCGTGCGCATGTCCGCTACGATGTCGACGGCTAGAATTTTGGGAGACTTCGGCAACGGCTCCGTTCCATCGGTCGTAGCGGTCGTGTTTGGATCTGACATCTGGAATTTAACCGTACAAATATTAAGTTCAGAAGAACCAAATGACACGAAGGGAGACGCGGCAACACAAATGAGGTTGACTGGAACCTTATCCGAACAATTTGAGTTATCAACTAAGTTTTCGTTTCGAGATCGAGACCCTAACTCAAATGATAGAAAAGCAAAGCAAAACCCTCCAAACCCTATTCTTGGCATGAATTCAGATACAATTCTCAAAAGAGACACAGAAATCAACACAGCAATTCGGGAAGCCATCAAGCAACTCAAAATAAAACTGAAGAATAACTTTTTATTAATACTACTTTCCTTAAAATTAAATACCAGAGATCTACGATCTCTGGTAACTACGAAGCCCAGCCTAATTACAGGTGTAGTTAAGTCTAACAGATGTGGTTAAACATGTTGGTGAGAAAGAAAGCTTCGCTTTAACCTGCTTCTAGGGTGAAATGAAATGACTCATGAGTTGTTTACAGTTTGAGTGAAGACAATTATCGATTAGCACTAAAGTAGATGTCGAGGCGATCGCACTTCTCACCTATGTTATTTGCGTGTTCGTGTGGACGGTTTGTGTCAAAAAATTCGTATATTTCACTTTACGTTTATTTCACGCTTATTTAATTTATTTGACATTCTTGTATTTTAATAATCTAATATACACCTACAATATCTATTCAAGTAGAAGCTCCTCGTATACTACATTCAGTAGTTCACCTGCGCGTGGAAGACCGTGGGTATAGACGCGTATTGAATCCAAGTTGCGGACTCGGGAGAAGGCGGTGTAAAGTTGGCCGTGCGAGAAAGCTTGCTGGCCTTTAAAGAAAAGGCCAACTCTTTTCAACGTCTGGCCTTGAGCTTTGTTAATTGTGTTAACGAAAGCAAGGCGAATCGGGAATTGGAGCCGCGAAAATTTGACGGTCCTGTCGTAGGCTCCATTTCCGAACTCAAACTTTATCTGAAATCAAAGTTGTGCTATTGAATGATCGCAAAACTGACTCGAGGAAGAAAAACGATTTCGTCAAATCGGTCATTGCGCTCCAGTCGACGGCATTTTATCAAATTTTCGCCAGTTTCAAGGACCTGTAGCATCGTTCCATTACATAGTCCAGTGTTTCCGGACATGTTTTTAATAAGCATAACAACGGCTCCGACCTTAAGACGGAGTCGATGTGGGGGAAGGCCAGTTGGACACATTTTGTTGATTGAATCGATGTTCAAATCGTAAGCGTGCACATCGAGAATGAGGGCAGCCGCGTGTTCGTGGCGATCCATCACAACATCATCGACTGAGTGGTATACGCGTTCGGTCGTCGGCACTCTATCCAGGAGCTGTTCTAAATTAATGAAAATTAATTTATCACAGTTGGTGCTATCTAACCGTTGAGGTCGAAAACCGCTTTGTTGAGAGTAGTCAAAATCCCTGCTCCTCGAAGATCGTCAACCCTGTTGATAGGATCTTCCAATGCGCGGTTTGGAAAGACGAAGTCAACCAACTCCTCAAAAGTGTTAGTTTTGCAGGGCTCGGGGATAGCAATGTTTGGAGTGCCGAGAATCATATTTTTACCGGTTCCTACATCGGCGAGCCAGTTAGTGAAGTCTCTCTAAAATGTATTGAGATGACAATTGAAGTCAATAATAGTTACCTCTCCGGGATTAACGCGCATGTTGATAGATAGGCGGAGATGCTTGAAATGAGTAAACAACTGCGAATGTCGTATGCTAGCCAAAATTTGTCCTTCTCTGCCCTCGCCTGGGGCGACTGGAGGAAGTTGCTTGAAGTCCCCGCTTAATATAACGACTTTGCCCCCAAAGGGCATATGTCTATGTTCAGCAGGAACAATAGAGAGAATGACCTTGTTGATGTAATCGAAAACATCAGCATGAAGCATGCTAACTTCATCTATTAGTATAAATGCAGCTCTTCGCAGTCTGTCTGCAAAATCGGACTCGTACTCAACTGACGGATTACTTTCTTTGTCAACGTCGTTTCTGATTCTGAAGGCTCTATGGGCAGTTAGACCTCCAACTAACATTAATGACGCGATTCCTGTCGTCGCTGTCGCAATGCAGCATTCTCCAGATGCCAATGCTCTAGATATCAACGTGTTGAATAAGAAAGTTTTTCCTAAATTATACTCGATATTACCGTTAACGATAGTGGTCTTTTACTATACCGGTTCCTCCAGAGCCTGTAACAAAAAACAGGCGATCGGGCGCGTATTGTCCAACATTCACTGCAGCAAGCACTTCGTCAAGCACGCTTCTTTGATTGACATTGAGTTGAGCTTCTTGATTGCTAGCAATCTGTCTCCAATCTCTCGTTGGAATGACATCAGCGTCTTCCGCATCGATTTCTTGCTCAACCTCATCGATATCAATAGTCATCTCTTGAGGAACGTCGAACCCAACGTCATGAAGAGTAGCGTTGTGTTCGGAGAGAAAGTACGCCAAATATCGAAGTGCTTGACGTCTTCTGTCAGCAAACGTCCATCCGTGGCGACTTGGTGCCAAACGATCGATGTAAATTCTTAGTAGACCTTCCGGGTCAGTTGGAATGCAGTGGAATAAAAGCATTGCAAAAAATCTGCGGAATCTACGGTTGCTCATTATTTCGATTGCAGCGTCACGAAGAGTTGCCACCCATATGTCATCCGATTCCGTCAAGCGCATTGCTTGCGCAGCTGCCGGGAATGTAGGGTACGTGGTGCCATCGACTGTACGCAAGTCGACATAACTTGTGGGGCCAGGCTGAGACAAAATTGAAATAAAAATTAAACAAACATTTGATAACCTTATTGAGCAGAAGTAGTCTGATCGCGTAGCCCATACGATCAGTTGGCATCACGGTTCCAACGCGAACAATCGTTTTTCGAACTCTCTTGCGCTTAGTCCATCCCTTTTTCTTGCAAAAGAGTAGTGTAAGGCAATTTCATGGTAACAATATTTTCTGGCTTCAGGATCGTTCTCACACAATTTGAAGAATTCGGTGACCGAATTCTTCTCAACATGCGTTGCAGCGCGTTCAGCAGCTTCTTCTTCTTCTCCTTCTTCATAGATCATGCGGCCACCATTTGGCTTGTACACATAGAGCACGATGACGTCATGTGAGAGCTTGACAATTTCAAGTCCGAGCAGTCGCCACGCGGCTTCAGGAGAAGCCATGTATCGGACTTTGAAGTTGTGCTCCATTTCGTCGTAATTTACGACAGTGTTCCCATTGGAGTCAACTTCAGGCTGGCCGCGTTTTCCTGATGAATTGAAGCAGTGGTTAGAAATTTGCATTTTGCACTTACCGGTAACTTTCACATATGCTCTGTCGTGACCTTTCATAGCATACTTCAAGATGTACTCAGGAGTGTGAGCAGCTCCAACATATTCCACGTTTATGTGGCACTCAAACATCAGCAACAGAAAGTCGTTGTGCGGAACAACATGTCGGTTGTCCAAAATTACTGGTCGGCCATCTTTCATTTTCTTCACGTGCGTATTCCCATACAAATGTTTGTTTTCTTCTGTAAGGACAACTTCATCCGGAACCGGTTTTCTTCGTGTGTAAATTGGGTACTGATCAGACTCAATGACAGTGAAGTTTGAGAATGGTTTAGGGAACCGCTTCGAACAACGACCATCGATTCGGCAAGCTGAGCTACAATCGTGCAGCATATGTTTGGTCACCAAACTGCGGAGCCTCCTCTGTTGTTGAGCCCATTCGCTGTCGTCGCGGATAGGAGGAAGATCGGGGATTTCTGCACTGATGTACCGCTCTGCATACTGAACGGAGCAATCATCGTCGGCCATAATTAATAGAAGATGAGCGTGGGGCATTCCTCTTTTTTGGAATTCAATTGAATAGCCCCATCCTTTGACTAAAATAGAAAATGGGATACTTAAAATCTAAGTAACAATCTACCTTTTCCGAGAACTTCTTTGTGAATCAACTGATTTAAAAATTCGTCAAACTTTGCTTTGAATACGCGATTCACAATAAGTGGATTGTGAATCCATGCGCTCTTCTCACGTGTATTGGGCAACGCTGCGGTTATTTCAGGCCATTCTGGGTTGCCCGTAAATGTGATGAACCTGTAATTGAATCATTTATGAGTGTAAAGCAACTGACTCAAACTTACATGCTGACTCGTCCCAGTGCGTTTGCTATAGCCATCAAATTGGAATACTTGTTCTGCATGTACGGGCGACTACCTTTCCAAGTTCTCGGCGCCAAAAAAATTTTTCCAAGCGTTTCGCCTTGCTTTAATCCCTTTTCAATAGCTCGAATTAAGTCCGCCGGTCTTGAAGAACGCTGCAGATGACCGTCCTGTGCTTGCTTTGCATAATCCATCTCATGACGCTCGATGAGATTGGACATTACAATGACAAAATACTCTGCCAATTGCTCATGCACAAACAGCCAGTGCCAGTCGGTTATGCAATTTTCACGCGAGAACATAATGTACCGGTAATACTGGCGCTGAGAAATGAACTTCCGAGGACCTTTGCGTGGTGGACGACCGCCATTGTTCCTCAAAGGCAAACAACCCGTTGCGTTTGTTTCCTCCGGCTCACTTTCGTCACCTTGCGCAGGCAAATCGTCTACATCGTCATCGTCTATTGCCGCTCTTGTTCCAGCAAATGGGATTCCAAAGCGATATCCAGTTATTCCTAAAAAAAAACTAATATTAACTTAAGCGTTCCTGCACTTTTGTGTACCTTTGGGGTTTAGCAGTGGGAAGCAGGCTGGGAAGATAACTGAACTGACATAGTCCCCGGTAATGGTCGTCAAACTGCCTGTTCGACCGGTAACCTTAATTCCCGCACACTTTGGTGGTTCGCCAGTGTCGGATATCCAAATAACTCCAACGTGCTCAATTCCCTGTGGCAAATCAGTCCGATGCGAATGGATTCGAGCATCAGCAATGTTTTCCAAACTTGCTTGCCGGTTGCTGAGAAGAGTAATCTCAATGCGGGGAACTTGAAGATTAGCGGCAGTTGCGGCTGCTTGAGCTTCTTTGAATTCATCGTAGGCAGATTTGTACAGCGAGGAGTAGGGATGGAATTCATGAAGTAAGTTGCCTATAGTTCCAATCAAACGCTGGCAGTTCTGTAGCTTATCCGGCTTGAAAGTAGCGTTGTTAGGGAAAGCTTTAGTAAAATGTCGTTCTGCAGCAGCGGAACTTGTGAGCGTGTAGATTTGCCCAAACTCGGGCAACTTTCCATCCGGCGGAATGAGGCCACTGAAATAAGTGGTAATCTCACCATTCAAAATACACGGCTGCGGTCCTCCGGGTGGCGCCAAATTTGAATTTGTGGAGATGCAAGCAAATGAAAAAATCTGATTCAAAGCGCGGTCCATCTTGAGATAAGTCCGCGCAATGCCGCGGTTGTCATAATCACACAGCTGTCTGAATACGTCCGGAACATTCTGCAGATTGTCATATGTTTCTTTCAAGTCGACCTTTCCTTGGGCGCAGCACTTTCCCGTACCTTAAAAACAAAATGGTAATTTAATAAATAAAACTGCTGCAACCTTTTTCGGACGCCAACAGAAGAGCTTTGCAATAAGGGCATCTCTTGTCGAAAGCTCCCACATTGAAGTTGGACACAATATGCTCTACTTCAATGGCTGCACATCCGACATCGGGATGGCTTCTGGCGCACTGCTTTGAAGGTGTAGTATGTTCTAAAAGAAACTGTTGACTGTAACAAATTGTAGTTACTAACGTTTGCCGGTGAATAGCTGGCGTCGTGCTTTGTTCGTATTTTTTGATTCTTTTGCCGTATCACGTCGTTTCTGGTCCGAGTCGCGCTTCTGCTTTTTGCGATGCTCTATGCGTTCCTCCGGTGTCATGAGCTGCAAACTGGCCGTTTTCCGATTGAGTGGAGTCAATGGAAATCGAGGTGAAGGCGTCAGCTCAGCTTCAGATAAATACTGCATCAAACCAACTGGCTGTGGCACTGAAACGCTTCCAATGCCGTAGACAGTTGAGAGAAAATTCTTGATTATCAGCCTCTTTCTCTGTGGAGTCATTCCGTCATCTTCTGGGTCATAGAGGGACATGCGGGTGTCGGGACAATTTGGCAAACAGGCAGGAAACAGGTTTACAGCTCGCATTGCATTCCAAATGGCATAAACGCCACAGTTGTATCCATCAGTTTGTAGATCGTGTAGTTCTGGAGACGCGCGCACAACAATCAATTCCTCGAAAACGTTGCGAACCCTTAAAAGTTCAACAGCCACATTTGCAACCAAATGGTTGACTATGACTCTTTCTGGTATGCGAACCTGAAATAGCTAAGGCTGTTTGTGTGTTGCAAAGGAAACTTACTTGTGATTCCATCGAATCGTAGAAAAACAGGTGCCTGCTGTCCACATGCAAAACAGCAACCGCCCAATGGCGATCCTCATAATTTATTGGGATTACAGCCAATGCAAACTGTTGGCGCTCTAAATATCGATTTAGCGCTATTTGCACGGCTGTCAAATGTCGATATTCAGCGTGAAACATATAAGGGCTTACAAATGTAACCTTTTGCGTCGTGTGAGAAGCAAAATTAGAAGCCGCAAACTAAAGTAGGCCAAATGAATGTGTTGACAGTGTTGAATCACCTTTAAAAAGAAGTAGTGCATTATAACGGCTGCATCAAGCCATTCCTCGTCATTGAGGCTAGCCAGCGCAAAACCTGGAAATTCCTGCCATCCTCCTCCACCTCCAGCAGGAAAATCAGTTTCGTTCATGCGATATAGTTCTGAAAGATTGTTAAGAGTTTTAATATAAAAAAGAAGGAAACGTTAACCTCGCCGTTCAGGTGGTAATCGTTCAAATGTGGTGCGGACATCGACAAAAGCGTCATTGCGAACTGAAATTTCTGTTAAAACGCTGCTTAATTATTAAAAGTACCTTGATTGGTGTTAGGTCGCTTTTGGGGAGTGGATTCGTTGGCGAAGGAATTTGCTGGACGTTTGTTTACCGCTCGAATGTAACTTTTCGTTCCGTAAGAATAGTCTGTTGTCCAAGTCTCAATCAATTCTCTAGCGAGTCGTTCGTTGATCTCCACACAATTAAGTTTGCGAACTAATTTCAGCGTTGCATTAATTGCAAACGGTTGTAGCATTGCTATGAAATGTGTGCGGTAAAACGCAACTGGATGAGACCTTTGAGTGTCGTTGCGATATTGTTTTGAGTAGAGCCCTTCCGACATTAGAGACACTGCTTCGCTCATTGCCTCAAGCACGTTATGTTCTGTTCCTCTGCCACGTTCGAAACGCATAGAACATAAACGGGTGTCCAAAACTACGGAAAATCTTCCATTGACTCCATTTAAGTGAAAAAACAGCAATTTTGCAATTTTTTTGAGCTTGCGCCGGGTTTTCCGCAAAATTTTTGGCTAAATACGGAATTAAATAACCGAACTAAAGCTAACTTTAAAGTCTAACCTTGTCGTAAGGAAACGCAACAACCTTTTCTCTCGTCATGTCGAAATAAGCAAAATTCCAAGTGCTTCCTAACTGGAAAGGTAGAAGAACACAGTTGAAAGTCCATCTGTTCAAGAATACATTGTTTCTTATAAAGAACAATGCATCGACTTTATCAAACAGACCCCAATCGCTCCAAACTTTAGGGTGCAGGAGTGCCAAACTTTTGGAATTTTTGCGATGCATCTAAAAATAAATGAATTGTGGCTAAATTTCTTGAAATGTACCTTCAGCATCAAATAGAGGAAAACGGGTTGCGGCATATCCATCGTTTCATTATTAAATTTAAATTCTTCCAAAGAAGCCCATTCATGATTGTGGACGGGAATGTCGACTCCAATCTCCAGCTTTTTCAGCTTTTTCTCAGCCGGAGTCGGCAACTCACATAATGTGCAACGATTGCCACACGGTAAGTATGATGATGACAACTTCGGATTCATTGTCAAAACTTCTGATTCATTGTCAACGAATAAAGGCTGGAAACTTTGACGATCTTAATAAAGTTAAAGAAATTATCTGACTATCTGACTCAATATGCACGTGAAATAATTAGGCAGAACATTAGGCAGAACAATGAGAAACAAAAACTGAAAGAATGTAGTCTGATCAAAAAGGACGTTTGGCGATCGTTCGCCCTATACGCAAGTGTAAAGTGCGTTCACTAACAATAGCCGCTGCCGCCACCCGCTTGCGAGCGTTCGCCTCTTCGCCTCTGCGAGTCTGTAAGTGTAAAGTGCAAGCCACTTACAATAGCCGCCGCCATCACCTCCCGCTGTGCAGCGTTTGCCTTTTGCAGCAGCGCAAAGTGTAACAATCAATAAAAGTTCGGAATAAGTACAATCTGTTTTTTAAGACTCAAATTTCCTCCAATTGCATTGCAAGCTGCTTCCGGTCTTGCGAAATGCATTGTAATCACTCATCACTCATTCGCGCGTGATAATAAACGCGCGTGTGTTGAAGCGCGCGCGCTCACTTCTCTGTTCGTCTGGAGTAGACACCGTCGCACCGCTGCGGCAAAGCGAGCGCGCGCGCATGGTGTCGCATATGTTTCATGAGACTCTTACGCGCGCGCGACCGTGCGACTGCAAACCGACCACTCGCAAATGAGTGTGCGGCTTCTCTTTTCCACTGTCTGGAAAAAGTGTCCACGATTTTTTTTCTTATTTTTTTCTTATATAGGAAACCAGAGATCTTGCGATCTCTGGTAACTACGAAGCCCAGCTCAATTTTACATAAAATGAGTTTTAGTAGTTGTGTATGGAGATATGCAGGAAAAGAAAGCTTCGCTTTAACCTGTCTCCAGGGCTTAAGCCTGTGGAAATATAATGATTTTTCTGAAATTTTGTTTATCCCCCCATTTTCGACCCTTCCAAGATGGCGCTTACAGAATTTTTCTAGGACAGCTCAATCCTGAGTTATAAAAGTAAATGGGGATCCTACATTTACTGGAAAATCAGTGGTCTCACAGAGATTGGATTTTCGGGAACTTGGACGTTTTCTGGCCATTTTCGGCCTTTCGTGTGATTCTTTTGCGTGATTCTCGCGACCTAAGAAACACAGAATTGTGGCTGAATGGCAGAGAAACGACGAAAATGATTGTGAGGTCGACTTTGACTTAGAAGTTTGGCGCGCGTTGGAAACACGCGATTTTTGTTCTTTTCTTAGTCGAACGGCTACAATTCTGTGTTTTCTGGGACGTTCTGGACCAATTCGAGGTCCCGAGGAACGCTCATGCCATCAGAATCACGTGAAACGGCTGGAAATAGCCAGATAACGGCCAAGTCGCACCGTATGCAGATCATATGTGCCGCACTCCAATCGCTATGAGACCACTGATTTTTCCAATAAATGTAGGATCCCCATTAACTTTTATAACTCAGCAGTCATAAAAGTTAAGAAAAATTGGAGACCATTTGTGGGCGATGTCCGTGTCCCTTAATTCCAAAAGTGAGAAAATTCTACATCAAACTACGTTTCAAAGTTAACTAAAACTCGAAAATAGAAAAAAAGAACTACTTTTACCGGAAATGAGCTTTTCATTGATAGACTCTAGCCCCAAACCCGATATACTGAAATTCATTGCGGCATAACAGTAGTCTATTTAAAAAATCGAGGACATCATGGGCTCCCACCACGATTGCTGAAATTTCGTTTAACGTTTAACATTTCCTTGGCTTGTATCCCAAAGTATCCAAAATCCCAGCTCAATCCGAATATTCTAGATGCACAATCCCCAACGCGGCACGCGCGTGTGTTGAAGCGCGCGCGCTCACTTCTCTGTTCGTCTGGAGTAGACACCGTCGCACCGCTGCGGCAAAGCGAGCGCGCGCGCATGGTGTTGCAGATGTTTCATGAGACAAATGCGCGCGCGACCGTGCGACTTTGAGCGTGCGCTCGCAAAAGAGTGTGCGGCTTCTCTTTTTCCACTGTCTGGAAAAAGTGTCCACGATTTTTTTTCTTATTTTTTTCTTATATAGGAAAATGCAGCAGACGTGTCGCAATTGCAATGCTATATAAACCAAAAAGCGCGCCAAATTGTGGACAATCGATATTGGCGCCAAACCCGCGCGCGCGATTTGCGATCCAAACTTTTGAGCATGGAATTCCAAGAATAATTTATTGCAATTCTTTCATTTCGAGTTTTAGCCTGTTTGTGGCCCTAAAGAGGGCCGTTGGGTTGGATGAGGCGTTGCTTCCACGCTCGTCCAAGTGGAATTACTTGGAGCTGGTGTACTTGGTGACGGCCTTGGTTCCCTCGGAGACGGCGTGCTTGGCCAGTTCGCCAGGCAGGATGAGTCGGACGGAGGTCTGGATTTCGCGGGAGGAGATGGTCGAGCGCTTGTTGTAGTGCGCGAGACGGCTGGCCTCGTTGGCGATGCGCTCGAAGACGTCGTTGACGAACGAGTTCATGATCGACATGGCCTTCGACGAGATTCCAGTGTCGGGGTGCACCTGCTTGAGCACGCGGTAGACGTAGACCGAGTAGGATTCCTTGCGGGACTTTCTCTTCTTCTTCTCTCCGCCGGTGCGGGTGGACTTCTGGCTCTTGGCGGCCTTCTTGGCTCCCTTGGCGGATGGCTTGGGTGGCATGACGTAGGAGGGTTTCAACTGGGTTGATGGCCGCTCTGTCCTACGCTCGCCATATATTGGCTAGATCGGGGCGAGGGCGGGACGCGATCGGGGCGCGGAGCGGGAGGCGGGACGCGCCCCGATGGACGCCATAAAGCGACGCGTGCGGAGGAGTCGTGCACCTCAGTCGCTGTTGCTTCTGTTCAATCTTCGCGCTCGAATCATCATGTCAGGACGTGGAAAGGGAGGAAAGGCCAAGACCACTGGCAAGTCGAAGACTCGTTCGTCCCGCGCCGGGCTCCAGTTCCCCGTGGGTCGACTCCACCGCATGCTCCGCAAGGGAAACTACGCTGAGCGCGTCGGAGCCGGAGCTCCCGTGTACCTGGCCGCCGTGCTCGAGTACCTCGCCGCCGAAGTTCTCGAATTGGCCGGAAACGCCGCCCGCGACAACAAGAAGTCCCGCATCAACCCCCGCCATCTTCAGCTCGCCGTCCGCAACGACGAGGAATTGAACAAGCTCCTCTCCGGAGTCACGATCGCCCAGGGTGGTGTCCTCCCGAACATCCAGGCTTCTCTTCTCCCCAAGAAGACCGCAGAGCACGCCGAATAAATCTCTCGCGAGATTTTCTCTTCACCAACCCAACGGCCCTCCTTAGGGCCACAAATCTCATCTAAAACTAACTCGCAGTCAGACCCAAATATACCTTGTACAAACAAAGCGATCGCTCTATTTTGGCGCCAAAAACGCAGTTGACCTAGCAGAGCACAATCGATTTCTTACGGTGCTGATCAACGATGTCGTTGCCGCCTGTCGACTTTTTTCGTTCTCAAAAAGGGAAGGGAAGCGCCAGAAAGGGAAGCGTTGGTTCCTATCACATAACAGTGGCCAGTTGCCGTGGTCGTGTCTACGAAGGCTGCTGTCCTTGGCCGTTTTGGGGTACCGCTGTACCTATTACTTCAGTGTCGACGACCATGAAAAACTGTAACATGACATGCATCATACATGGCGCGATTGAAACCGACATTCATCTATCCACATCGGACATCGGAACGTGCGACATATGACGAAAGATTTGACAAAATCAATTTTATTTTCAGTTTTACACGAGGTTTGTGGCCCTAAAGAGGGCCGTTGGAACGAGAAGGAGATGGAGCTCAGATGCCAGAGACTTAGGCGCGTTCTCCGCGGATGCGGCGAGCGAGCTGGATGTCCTTGGGCATGATGGTGACTCGCTTGGCGTGGATGGCGCACAGGTTGGTGTCCTCGAAGAGGCCGACGAGGTAGGCTTCGGCGGACTCCTGGAGAGCCATGACGGCGGACGACTGGAAGCGGAGATCGGTCTTGAAGTCCTGGGCGATCTCGCGGACAAGGCGCTGGAAGGGCAGCTTGCGGATGAGGAGCTCGGTGGACTTTTGGTAGCGACGGATCTCGCGGAGAGCAACGGTTCCGGGGCGGTAGCGGTGAGGCTTCTTGACTCCGCCGGTCGCGGGGCCGACTTGCGGGCGGCCTTGGTGGCGAGCTGCTTGCGGGGAGCCTTTCCTCCAGTCGATTTACGGGCGGTCTGCTTGGTGCGAGCCATGACGAGTTGAGCGTGGGTCAGATGAACTGAATGCGGACGCCCTGTGCCGCGCGCCTCTTATACACCACAGAAAGGGCGGGAAACGCGCGCTCCGGTGTCAGAGCGATGCGGAGTCCCGACAAGCGCGCGCGTGCGCCGCATAAAAGTGACGAGCGGAGGAGCGATCTTCATTCGACTTTAGTCGCTCGTTGCTGTAATCGTCATGTCTGGTCGCGGAAAGGGAGGAAAAGGA
>MQUG01000283.1:0-74918 GCA_007213375.1 Steinernema feltiae | reverse complement strand
AGGGAACATAGTTCTCACTTGCTGAAACGAATGGGTCACTTTGATTTCTATGTCAACGGCGGAATGCTTCAACCACGATGCACTACTCCGAGCTGGTTTCCGCTCACCCTGTACTAGAATGACAGATTGGACATGCCCTGTAAGTTTACGTTTCTGTATTTCCACAATTGAGCTAATTCAAATCTCATTTTTGAATGCATTTCACAAGGAAAGATCATTGATTTTTTCCAAATCACTTGATAATGGACTCCAGAACGAGTATTTCCACTTTGATTAATTGACAGAGCTCTCTTCTCCACAATGCGCGTTGACTAATTTTTGCTTTAATTTTTGTTTATTTTGCGTTTATCCAATTGCTGAAACTATTAAGTCCTGTTAGTCCTATTAAGAAATGCGAGTTTTCCACTTTCGTGCAGCGCTGCAGCTTTAGAAAATATAAATTTCCCTGAAATATGATTTGAATCTTTGGTTTGTAGGCTTGCAAATTGCAAAACCGTAAACCACAAACTGCATGTAAAATTAAACTAGTTTGTGCACGACGCAGTGCATTCAATTGTTCGATTGTCAGCCTTAAGAACTTGGTGAGTTTTCACAATGTTTCAACGGCGTAAATTCTCAAATCTACATTATTGGATAAAAGAAAACAACGATTGGAGCAGTGATACAGCGATTTGTCTAGAAGGCTTCCGTTATATTCATACTTCCGAGACATCCGTCCACTTTCTTTCAAAATATTGGAACAGGTTAGTGGGCTCAAATACTCATAGCACCATCTGCAGCACAGGCAGTTCCTGTGGGAGGAAATTTCACAATTCAATTATCACCTTTTGAGCAAAATTGTCTTAGGTGAGCTCGAGATAATTGTAGTGGAACCGGCCGAAACAGTCATTGGCTTGAAGAAAATCTCAGTAATTACAACAGCGGCATTTGGATGCGGCCAAGCCGATTAACAGTGCAGTCCTTCTTCGATGAATTCGGAGGACCTGCATCTCCTACCAGGTGAGTAGGTACAAACACTGAGAATTCTATCCGCAACGCAAATTAACGTGTTTTTTTTCAGGGGAAACAGGGCGCACAACGCCACTATCGTGCATGCATGCGGATGGGCAAAAGCGTGAAATGTAAGCTTGCCATGTGTTAAGCACTGCAACAATTTTATTTGCAGAATAGTCGGCGATTTAACGTTTACAACGTTGAAAGAGACCTCTGACACATTCGAGATGAGTGCTGAAGGTGTGGAGTTTACAGAAAGAGAAACTTTCCTTAGCGCAGTAGTAACATTGTGCGATCCACGCATGTCTTCGTGTTTGTCATGGAATGACGGCGAAAACGGAAAACACTCTCACACAAAAAGGATGATTTTGTTAAACGAGGGCCCAACAGCCATAGTACTCTATCACACCGACCCCAATCTGAACCCGAAGTTCCGCGACAGCTCTAAAGTTGCACAGTTGTTTGCGAAAGTGGCCGGCAAAAATGGACAGTCCATTGTATGCTTTACAGTTCAACGGGCCGAAGCCATAAAGATGCGTAAGATTTTGTTTTCAATAATTTCCCTAACATGCATGCTTCAGTTGGAGTAATGAAATCATTTGAATTTGATCGTCACACCGTGATTGGTCCGCCTGTCAATATACTTCCGCTGAATGATATCAAGAACGACCATAGGCTCGTGAAACTAACCTTTGGCGCAAGTACTCAGGTCAAGGCGTTTTTCGTTCGGAAACAGCCTTCAGAAGTTGCGGACACATGTTTCCGAGGTATCGGTAGACAGGTAGATCTCATACCCACAGGTATAACCGTGTTAACACCATGCCAAATAACAACGGATAGCATTTTAGAGCTTTATCAGCTAATAAGTTACCACGCCGGTTTTGTTGGTTTTTTTATCGGTTGGCGCAGTGGAGACAAAATAGGATCGCATTGTGGCGCCGACATCGGTTGTGTCTTCGACGCTATAGGTGTGGCTGCAGATCACCGAAAACTATTCCTGGAAGCACGTGTAACTGCGAATCTGTGGAAGAAGCTTATGGGCAACAAGGTTTGTCCAGCCCCTACCGCGGAGCTTCACGTGTGCTTCGGTGATCTTAACCGGCACGTACGTTATTGCAATTAACTTTCCTCATTTATCTGTTGTATATCTAGACGCCGCACCTCACAAACAGAAATGGCGCTGCATTTTGCATTCAAAGCACCGAGCTCAATCATTTTTATGCAAGAAAGATCCGGGAGTTCTATTCGATGAAGATCGTTACCCCACAGGATAAAACAAATATGAACAAGTTCCACAGCGAGCAAAAAATCAAGTTGAAGAATGCCAACTTACAAATGAGTCTCAAAAAAGAAGAAGAAACGAGAAAAACCCTGCGAACAAAACACTTAGATCTGTAAACGTTTGCAGTTTAATCAATAAACGGAGATACTTTGTGTTAGGCCTTTGAATCAAAAAGTTCACTTCGGCTCAGTCTAATGGTCGGTTAAAAGGAAACGAACATCGTCTCCAAATGGTCTCCGATTTTTCTAAAATTTCGTGTGCTCCCACTTCGATCCTATCCACCAAGATGGCGCTTACAGAATTTTCATAGAACAATTCAGTCTTGAGTTATAAAAGTTATTGGGGTTACCTACATTTCCTAGGAATTCACTGGTCTTGGCGCGAATTGATTGGATATGCTTTGCACTACTGATCATTTAGGTTTCTGGCCATAGAAACACACCAGGTTTGTGGCTGAATAGCTCAGTACGCCGTCATCAACGCGATTTCTTGCTATTTCACTTGCAGAATTCCGTTTTTCCGCTTTTTATTTTCGTTTGTCTTGATTTTATGAAAAGTTGTCTCATCGACAACCACCATGTGTGCGATAAACTTTCAATTTCGATGTAAACCAGTGTTTTGCCATCGAGCGAATCAAAGTTGGCCATAACAGATTGCGCAATATCATTTTCTCCGTCACATACTCCAAAAAGTTAGGTTTCTCCCCACAATAGGTTTGTGGCTCATTAGCCGAGAAACGACAAAAAATTGATTTGTGCGGTAACGCGCAAAGTCCACGATCGGCCAGCGGCAAATGACCATTTTTTGTCATTTTTCGGCCAAATGGCTGCAAACCTGTGTTTCCTTGGCCAGTGTAGACCAATTAGAGGTCGCAAAGAACTTTCACGCCATGAGAATCACTCGAAATGGCCGTTTGCGACAAATAACGGACAGGGTCGAATTAGTGGGGGTAGACGAAATATCAGTAAAATCTGGGACCATTTTGGGGCGATGTCCGTGTCGCTTTAATGAGCAAGGTACGGTCGTATTTTAAACGTTTGTTGGGGAAACTGACGATTACAGGTCGTTTCGCGTGATCATACGTGACATGAGCGTTTCTGTGACCTTGGTGCACAGGAAGGTCTATCTGGGTGAGTGTAACTGAGTCAGCTGTAAGCTACCTTTAATTTTGGAATTTTGAATACTCAAAGCGCAAACTTCAATTCGGAAAATTTTCCTTAATGACCAGATTTGCAGATTTTATAGATGCGGCTGTTTTAAGGTAAGTCTACTGTTCGTTATAAAAGTTACTTCAGGCATTCTGCAAATTTGTTTTTATTACAAAAAAAAACAACGTTTTTTACTGTTTTTAATCTAGGTCTCTAACCTTCTGAATTTAACCTAAAATGCGGCTTCCAAATACAATTTGTAAAATTTGACCTGGTCAAGTGGATGCGATGCATACGAACCAACAAAATAAGCGATGAAACACCGGGCGCATCGCTTTTAAACGCGTATTAGTTCGATTTAAACAGCACAGTTTGTCGATTTCCGCCACAAGATCGCAAAATGGAGTTTGTGCCGTTCGACTTTGTTGACTCTGTTGTCAACATGACCTGCTCGCACACCTATCGGCCACTTGGTCTCCAGGCGCTGTCGACTTTTTGGGGGAAAGCAGCGGAAACACGTCACGAGAACTGTCACGGCGCTCACCTAACAGACGTTAGATTGAAGCTGCACCCGTTGGACTGTTCCTACAGTTGGAACCCGCTAGACCACACCTTAAAATTGGATCTCACGAGGCTTGAACTCGGGTCGCAGGACTTGAAGCACTATCGCGTGTGTGTAATTCAGGTTGACGAGAACGCCTACTCTGGGAGGAGATTTGATCCAGCGACCAGAGACAAGGTGATCCCACTCCTGACCAAAATGCTGCGGGAAAGCCGCTATCCACTAAGGAAGCTTCGCATCGAAGTAGACTCGTACAGGGAGGAAATGTGGGATACAATAAGATTGATCATGGATGCGATTCTTGGGGTGCAAAGGGTTGAGCTTGTGTGCTTGCCCTCTCGTTGCCTTCCCATCATGGAAAAGATGACGGAAGGTTTGTTGTTGCTTGACCACGTTCAACAAGTTCTGCCGAAACAAGCAGAAGCGGCAGTTTTGAAGGCGATTAGAGGCGGACGTCTGACAAACCTCGTGGTGAGTTTTAGAGAAAAGCGTAAATGGTTCTGCAGACAATTTCTGCACGCGATATCGCAGAGAAATGGATTCTCTGCTCTGACAATCGGTTGCGCCTACCAGAAGTATTTTGAAGAGAAAGTCACGATGAAATTCGGATTCCGTGCAAAATTTGTAAAGTTTGACGTGATTAGGTGGCAACTGATCGTTGACTGAAATGCTTCTTTTGTTCCTTCATGTTCGTCTTAATCAACTCATTGGCAATGGATTTTGATGTCAACGACTGCCGATTCTAGACACTAAACATGACCACATATGTACTTTGCCACTGGACGCCTAAACTACAAATTTTTTTGCTGTTTGTTTGCTGAACTTCAAAATAAAAACATCTTCCACATTTTTCAAAACTTGGGAGCGCGAAACGTTTGTCGAAACTTACTATGTGGTTTAAAAAATGAACTTTGGACATCTGGAAGTGCAACGGTAAACGTTACAAATCGGATTCTAAAAAGTTAAACAACTCAACACAATCAGATTATGCATCTTTTGGCAAGATTTTTTGGGAGACATTTAATGACAAGTGATGTTGAGCATACGGGCGCTTAAAACATATTACATGAGTTCGTTTTGAGGTTTCCCGAAAACTCAAAGACAAACGAATATAATTTTCAAAAAGTCATAAGCTCCTTATCGCATAAAAGAAGAAAAACAGATTGTTGAACTACAAAAATTGTTTCCTTGTTGAGTGGTGCTCATAGGGACACAAATTGCTCGGAACCGTTGCTAGCGTTGACCCGCCCAAAAATGATAACACATTTGACTTTTTTTTTAAGATATAGCTTGTTTTTCTACCGACAGAACTTATTGGTCACCCTGTACAAAACTCATTCGGACAGCCCATCCTGAAAGTTGAATAATTAAGCGAAAATTACAAAATTCCTTATGAGCTGAATGTTGATGGTTTTGTATGGGGCCGTACGGTATGACCTAAAATGAATTTGCCATGGGCCCTGCTGTATGGGCCAACTGGACTAAAAATTGTAATTGCGCGTCATAGTCTGTTAACGAATTAGGACAGGCTGATGGCCACATTTACTTTGAGTAAAGGGTTGTTTGGTTAACAGACGCATTTTTGTTGTGCTAGAAGATGCTGTGCAAAAAAAAATAAAGAAAAAATGAAATTAAGTTCAGAAGAAACAGACCAAAAGCCAAATGTGGTCAAAAATTGAGCACCTTTAATCGCCAGTTGCTCTTCAAATCTACCAAAAACTTGAGTTTTACTGCATCAATCTAAAAAACAGGAGAATAAAACTAAAATTACTGGGGGACAACAGAAAACTGCATTTTAACTGCTTTGATGTTGACAAGCGATCAAACAAATAAAAAGGGTAATGATCCGGCGATGTAATGATCCAACCAAAAAATAGTCTAATTTTGTCAAACCGTCGATAGGTGACAGATGGTTAAGGAATAATGAAACGCAAAAAAAAGTTGAATGTTATTTTGCAGAAAATTAATTAACTAAAAATGAAAAATTGTCCGTCTTATAACCGTCAAATGGGAGGGGACCGAAGTGAACAACACCGAAATTCACATGCCACAAACAGCAGTTTTCACTTACGTGTGAATCAGTTTTGCAACAGTTAATTTTGTACGATTGAAATAGACCAGTTGGAGAACAACAAACTCATAATCCAAAGCCGCTCGATGGCAATGGTCAAGTCCAAGTCAAAAATGTTGAAAAAGACAATTTTAACAATTTCACGAAACAATTGTGCAAATCTGTTTAAGTAGTGGATATGTTTGCAAAGACAATCAGTAAACTTCTTGCCAAAAAAACAAACTATGTGCAGGTGTTGTTCTCTTTGATTCTCAATCTAAATCTAAAAAACAGATCTGAAACTTGCATTACGATGTTTTGACAATAAAATTGTCGTATGGACTCTACTCTACAAGTTCATTCAATAAAGACTCTAAATGCTACGGGGATGAATACAACGGAGAAAAGTTTTTTGAAGGGGCGCATTCGAGTTAACAAAAAATGATAGCAACAACTATGTAGTGATTGAAAAAAAAACGGTTGGAAACGTGTTTCGATCACAATTAAAACATAATTCTTAATTCTTAAAACTTAACGTAATGCAGAAGCATTCAAAAAAAAAACTCGATGAATATAGTGTCCTTGTTTTGCTCTTAAAACTCTTAAAATACAGCTTAATTCTACTGGAAAGCTTTGTATGAAACCGGATTTAAAAAGCGGGTTTTAGTTTAAAGATTCTCTACAACCAATGTTGACGAGTATCCCAGAAATGAGGACATAAATTTAGGAAAACAGCCAAAAAAACGGCTAATACTTATGGCCATCGTCGGATCACTCTAAACATAGGAATGAAAAGTTTTTCAAACGAATTGACCGTGTTGACATGTGTAAAGCAGTTAAATTACCAGAGGTAGTGCTATTGACGTACAAAAAAGCCTGCTTGTATGTCTTGTATGTAGCCATTGAACAAAAATAAAAACTTTGTCAAATTTTCACATCGAAACTTGAATAATAGTACAGTAATAGTATTAACACCACAGTATAAAGACCAAGTCTTACAAGAAATTTGAGAGCATTTTATTTGTACATAATGTACACAAGAATACATGTACGTAGATACACAACGTAATATTCAAAATAGTGCGGTTCAGGAAACCCTACCATCGGAAACCGTAAAACGTATACAGAGTGCGGTTGTCACGCCTTTGCGCCGTGTCGTCTTAGACCGTCAATAACAAAAATGTGGAAATGTATTTTTGATTTTATCGCAGGGTGAGATAAAATCCCCTCTAATCATAATTTTCAAAGGTTCAGCAAACAACAGTGGTTTGGCCGCTTGTTTCACGTATGCTCCAAAAAACTGCCATGATAACATTGTGAAGCCTCCACTGTGAAGCCAAACTAAAAAAATGATTTGTTATAAGAGTTGCTCGTATTACCGTAGAGTTTAACAACTGACCACACACTGTGGAGTGGATCGTTTTCCTTCAAAAATTGATTGTAGTTTAAAGATTCTCTACAGCAAATGTTAATGAAAATCCAAGAACTGCGGACAAAAACAGGAAGAAAACAAAATGCGTCCGAATCTCTAGTCCACAGAATACGATTTTCACAGATTTTGCAGATTCTTTATACTGCAAAAAACCGATATTCATTCAACTTGTTTAACAGAAATTAAAAAAATAATTAAAATAATTAATTACAAATAATTAATTAAAAAATAGAAATAAATTGTTTGAAAAGAACTACAGTGAACGCAAAAGTTTAAGAACACGTTTTGTTGGTTCACCTTTAAAAATTTCTTAATAAAGCGATGGTCGGATGATGCTTTGACTGGTACAAAACATATTACAAGAGTTCATTAACTTCTTTTGAGAAATTTGAAGTTGAATGATTGCTTCTACAAGAGTGTAGTAGCGGCTCGGCGGTGGCAATGACCGTTTTGTGTTCTAAACTAAGCAAAGTTTACGGAATGTGAACGTGCCAACGGAAGTGTTTGCGTGGATCAAAAATAGAAAAATGAATATTGAAAGAAAGAAAAATTGTCGCAATCCGTCGTTGTTCGTTTGCCGAATTCAAAACAGCACCGCATTTTAAAACAATTGCATAAAAGTGACACGGCGGAGAGCAATCAAAAAATACCATTTTTCTTTTTGTAAGCTACAACACCGCCTCCAACAATTCACGGAACGACCCTCTTTTGCAAAAGCCTGCAATGTCCTAATGTTGTAATCCTAATGTCAAAAATCCTTCCATCTAGTTTATAAGACTACTTTTCATTCCAATGCCATCAGAACCGCAAAACCAGACCAGATTTAGTTACTCACTACTTCTAGTCCAACTAAGCTTGCATTATCACGTTTGAACAACTCCACAACAACTAATTTAACACATGCTATGTGGATGTTAATTGAAAATCAATGAACTAGTGTCTAAAGTACAATGTTGACGAAAAACCACAATCTCGAGCAGAAACAAAAATTCAAGTGTTTGGCCACTGGAGACCCCAAAAATTAGAAAATCACTCTGTCTAAAGCGTCTACAATGTTCAGACTGGAAAGGTACCAAATTGATCTCAAAATGAAGCAGCTGTTTAAAAATTCATAAACAACCATAAACATGTGGATTACGGCGACCAACTCAAAAATGACATAAAATGATTTCATGTGATCGTCCGGTTACGACAAAGTAGTTGTTGAGGGGACGTCTTATAATCAAAAATGATTTTGAAAATCGAATTTTTAGTTTCAATAAACGGTCTACAACGGCTGATGACGAGTACTTTTGTAATCCGACAATTGAATCTCGTTTAAATCACGGTGCGTCCGCTTTCCAAAACCACAATTTTGGAAGACAAAAACAGTAAAACCCTCGTTGTGTGTGATCGTGACTGTTTAAAGCGTTTTTTTAATTTTTCGAATCCATTTAATTCGCTCTAGTTAAATGGACAGAATGGACTAGAGCAACGTGTCTAGATTCGAGGTCAAAAGTCGAAGTTCTCTCACAGATTTCGATTGAGTTTATACAGCAAACAAAAACGATATTGAAATGTCCTTTTTGTGATGTTTGAGAGACCATTACGTAAGTGGAAAAAAATTAACGCAAATATCATTAAAGAACAAAAGCGGAGACTGAACTCAAAATTGCAAACAAACAAAAATTGTTTGGTCTTTGATTGGCACTGATTGGAACAGAAATTACCTCAAGAAAACTATCTCAAAAATGTCAATGAACACATTTGTCTCTGAACAAGAAATAAAAAAATCTAGTTATGTTTATCCTTTTATAGCGCTATCGACAGTGAAAATGAATCGTTTGACTCAGTGTCTTCGAAAAAGAGGTTGTTTTAAGTTCGTCCTTTGAAATTCGTACTACGATTGCGACTTCAAAAATGAACATTTGGACATTAAACTTGAGTAGCGCACAGAGCTGATCAGAACACCGTGTTCTTTTCATGTTTTAGACCACGCATTTGCCGCCAGCAACGCTTGCAAGGCATGTACTTCGCACTTACAAAAATAGTACAACGCTATTAACTGTTTAGTTTACTCTAAAATACGGAATAAAAAAACAGTCGACGATCATCCGTTTTTATCGAAGTGCCAAAGGAGCCAAAAAAACTTGATGCTGAGCCTTTGAATTGGCATCTTTCACATGGCATGATTTCAACACCACCTTATTGCAACACAAGCTACAATGAGGCAGCAAAAGTGTTTAGTAAATTACTAACAAAATGTTTTCGCCTGATCAAAAACGTCGGAAAATCGGAATAGTGCTCTCGTTCTCGCTAGTAGAGTTAAAAGCAAGTGCCACAATTTGTTGGAGTACTATCCGATATGAATGAGTCAAAAAACTGAATGAGACTGAATGGAAATGACGTGCCCGCACAAAAATCTCGTTCACATTAACGATTTTGGGGCTAGAATTATTTTCACAAAATTAAAATATTCCAGTGAAATTGTAACGTTAAGAAATAAGTGAATATTGCAAAAATAAGTTTTTATCCATTTTTTATCAAAACCGTTGATTCAGAGTACATTTATATTTTTTTAGCAGTTTCTTTCCTCCTCTTTTTAAGGATTAAGGATATAAAGAAACGTTCCAGAGGAACGTTTTTCTGTGCAAAAGTTTATTTGTAGAAATCATTCGGTCAGCTCTTGGATTTCGGTTGATGAACACAGACCTAATTTGTGCGAAAGTTCTACCTCATGAACTTCACAGAAAAGCGAACTACATTAAGCAAAAATTGTTAATAAATTATTAATAAAAGTAGTTCTCGTCTGAGCAAAATCTCAGAAATCAAATTGTAAATGTTTACAAAACGGCTTAGGCTATCGAGATTTGTTCATTCAAAACCGATGATAACCACTATTTCCTTGGTTTCTGTGGTCATCTCATCGAATGTGTTCGAATTTAAAGCACACCTGCACAAAGCGAGTTCTGATTTAAATTGCCAGAAATAGTTGAATATGATCGTATTCAAGGACAAGTACCGTCCGTTGAACCACACCACGCGCCACGCAAACACGAAACAATATTGTTGCACAGGCAAATTCACTTCAAGTGGAAATCCTTTCAGTTTTATAAACACGTCCGCAAAAAAAGTTCCATTTCGTGTTATTTAAGCCTGTATCTGTCCATCCTTGTTCAAGGTTTATTTATACTCACTCTTTTCAAAGATGGCCGTCGTTAGATCTTTCAAAACACCAATTTCTGCATTAAGACACCTTTTCAGCAAAAATCGTGAAAAGCGGGTTAAAAGATGGTGACAAAAATGAGTTCTTTAAACAAAGTTGTTTTGACGGATTTTCCGTTGGACAAAACAACGATGAGTTTTGTCTTGAAGAAGACGCGAAAAGCTCTCAATTCAATTTAAAAAAAAACAGTCCACGGTATGTGGACTGTTTTACAAAAGCAAGTTCTTGATGGTTGTCAGCAAGAATGTACAAAAGTGCAACGCCCAGAACTATCGAAGAAGACAAACACCCAGAACTGTCGACTGTCGCTAAGCGTTGGATCTGTCGATCGTAGTTCCAAAAATATCCTAGAAAGTTGTTTGCTGAAGAACTCGAAATTATTACGATCAAATTACGATCAAAAATTATTTATGAAGCGCTGGTCGTGTGTAAAAAAGACCCAAATTATTACGTTTCTCACATCTCCGCAAAATAGCCGAAAGGAAGAAGGCAAAAATGCTGTAAAAGTCGCTATTTAATCGCTGATTGATTTCTGAGAACATGGTTGGACGCCAAAAATAATCGAGTCAAAAAACTTGTCTTGATGCTCACATCTTCCGCAAATGAGAAGAATGGAAGCGGGAGAAAAGGAGCGCCAAAAATGCTTTAAAAGATTCCTTTTTTGCTCAGTACAATATGAATAAACTGACGATTACCTCAATGGCTGAATTGAATGAGTCGAACTACTTCTAGACTGTGGGTAAAAGTTTTAGAACACATTTTATTGGTTGACCGATAACAAATGCTTTAGAAAGCGATCGCGAGGCAGCAAAGACCTCACAAAATCAAAAAAAAAAAATTCAATGTTACCTACAATGTTGACTTTCAAATAAAATTGCCCTAAGAAATTTTACTGCAGACAAGCAGAACTCCTGAGCAATTCCGATATATGCGCTCGTCATGTAGGAATTCAAAAATTCGCGGTTTAGTAAAAACACAAACAATATTGCGATTGTCACAACTCCTGTGAACTTAAAACTTAAACGTGGATTGTGTGATTCCAAGGAGCAAATAATAAAATCTTTTTCAATATCGAACCAAGTTTATCTGGCATTCCTCATTATTCGTTTTCGGCAAACCGCCAAGGCAAAAAAAAAAATCAAACCGCTCAGCAGGATACCTCATAACAAAATTCATCCAGACAATCCACCCTGAAAGTTGAGTTGAAGTACCTAAGCGACAAGCACAAAATTTGTTATGAGCTGCATTTTGTTAGGTTTGTATGGGGCTGTACGATACGACTAACAATTGTATTGTCGGATCGCGCGTGAATTTCCACAGGGAAAAGCGCGACAGGAGCCTCAATCGTGGATTGTCTCGTCAATTTTCAACGGCGAATGCCAGATGGCACCCTGCTAAGTCAAATTTCTCGTTCCACATAGAATTAAATCGCTTTTTCTCTAGTAAACTTTGTTCGCGAGGTTCTAAACCAGGTTTGTGCGGAGTTTCACGCAAATCGGAATAATTCCCAGGGAGGAGTTCTCATTTTAAGCCTGAAAATGCGTTATTTACACGTTTTTGTTCGGATTCTCGGCTTAGTTGTGTGTTTTCTGGTGTCTTCTGTCTTTTCTGAGCACTGCAGTTGTAAACAGATGGGAATTCCATCCACTTGGACGTCTAAATGGTCCCAAACGCGCAGAGTGACTGTTGCAGAGTGAAGTGTCAGAAGTGCCAGCCGAATTGAAGGCAAGACATCCGTGGACATCTGATTTCTCTTTTTATTGCTCAGAACAGCTGGCGAAGGACAGAAGACACCAGAAAACACACAACTAAGCCGAGAATCCGAACAAAAACGTGTAAATAACGCATTTTCAGGCTTAAAATGAGAACTCCTCCCTGGGAATTATTCCGATTTGCGTGAAACTCCGCACAAACATGGTTTAGAACCTCGCGAACAAAGTTTACTAGAGAAAAAGCGATTTAATTCTATGTGGAACGAGAAATTTGACTTAGCAGGGCGCCGTCTGGCATTCGCCGTTGAAAATTGACGAGACAATCCACGATTGAGGCTCCTGTCGCGCTTTTCCCTGTGGAAATTCACGCGCGATCCGACAATAATTGGAGTTAATTGTTGGTTATCTTCAGAAATTGTTTAAAATTTAGTGGATCCATAAAGACGTCTTTTACCTCAAACTGCGCTCAGAATTCTTTCAGCGTTAAAAAAGAATAGGATGCGTCTTCTCACTCGTGCAGACACGACGTCAAAGTATTCAAAACTGCGTTTCAGGAAAACCGAAAGATCATCCACGACGTCCACGCTTGCTTTGGTAGCCTTCAAGTGCACTGTAGATCCCGACAATTAGCAAAAAACAATTCTAAGAATTCACAACGGTTTTCAGAAAGGCTATCATTACAAATCAAGAAGTCGTAAGGCAGATTTAGTCAAAAGTAAAATTGCCGAAATTTGATGAAAATGCCAAAATTGTTCGACCCACCAAGGTTCAAAAAAACCTACTTTGGCAACAACTATACGCGTTAAAAACTCAATTCCGCTTTTCAAAAATTCTTCTTAATAAAAGGTTTTTTAGGCTTATCAAGCGGCTTAATCCCTTTTATTTTGTAACCGATTTTTTCAGACAACGAACTCAGAAGCTCAGTATTCTTTGATCGTTAAAAAAAGTGTCTTCACACGTACATACCCAACGTCGAAGCATTCAATATCGAGGTTCAAGAAAACCGAAACATTGTCAACGACGTCCACGCTTGCTTTGTGCACGGTTGATACCGAATAATTGCAAAAAAATAAACAATTTTTAAAAAGTTCAGAATATTCTTATTAGAATAGTCCATAGTAAAAATGCCAAACTGCAAAACTGAAAGCAAGTGTCGCAAAGAAGAGATTTTTTCTAACACAACCTCAAACCAATTTTTCACAGCATCAAGTCTGATGAAAGCGAGTGCAAATCACAATTTATTTCCTTTTTTGGAGGCATCGCGGTCGTAAGGCTAGAAGCAGCTGATCAGTTCAAAATAATGAAAAATCTATTAATTATTGTTGCTCAACTCTCAAAATTCATGCTGATTCATTTCGAAGTTGGTTTTTTCACGCATTTTACTCTGAAAAATCGTATCTAGCAAAGTCAGCGATCTGCTTAAAAAGCTTCCGATACATTCGAAAAACTAGAACAGGTTAGTGCGTACAAGCACTGAGAATTCTATCCCAACGCAGATTTCCATTTGAATTTAACGAAACTTTGGACTTGTTGCATGCTGTGTACGAATGTCCGAGTCTTGAGGCATTTGAAGCTTGAGGCTACATAATTCGAGAAGAATGTACGAAAATTCGAATTCGCTGCTCTGAAGACAAACTTATTTGCCATAGTGCGAAATTCAGATATGAAATCCTCCGCCTTTCAATTCGAATGGTTGCTTAAAGGGACACCGTCATGAATGACGACTGTTGTCCGATCCAAGTGAAATTTCGCATAAAGACTATATCGGGGACGACGGAATTTTTGGTGAAGTCAGAATTTTTGGCGGTGACCAAAATTTTTGAGCACTGGAATTTAGGGGGGTGCTTGAAAACGGTGGGTCCTGGAGCGAAATGATTGCGCGCCCCTCGGCTGTCAACTGTAGCTGTTTGTGCTTGTTTGATCCTAACCAGGACCCACCGTTTTCAAGCACCCCCCTAAATTCCAGTGCTCAAAAATTTTGGTCACCGCCAAAAATTCTGACTTCACCAAAAATTCCGTCGTCCCCGATGTAGTCTTTATGCGAAATTTCACTTTGATCGGACAACAGTCGTCATTCATGACGGTGTCCCTTTAAGAGCCCGACATCAACTGCGTTGTGACGAATTCAAAGTGACAACCAGAAAGTACGATTAGAACGTCTCCACGTTCAGAACGAAGGTGAAGGCGAGAACCCCGAACTAATCGAAACACAATCTACAAAAACTACAAAGACTACAAAAACAACGTCTGTATCATGTTTTAAACGCGCATAAACAACGCCTAACCAATAGTTTTGGCTCTCTTTTAAAACCAAAATGGAGTTCAATAGATTGTGAAGACTCTTGGTGATCAAGGATCGAAATTTGAAAACAACGTTAACAGGAGTACCGCATGAACGTTGTGCAACCATTTAACAACAAGGAAGCAATCAAAGCGAAGTGATAGTTGTGTAAGGATCCTAGGCGGCTCCGCTTTGCTGAGGCACCCGTCACACGCCTTAACTTGTCTGTTGCCACACTCAGCACTGTCTGTCACCAAACCATCGACGGCACAACGACAATCTCACTAATTAAGAAAGAGCGTTTCGTTCATTCTTTCCGTCTGTTTTAGATCGATCAGTGATCAGCGAGCACATGGACAAAGGAGCACTTGGCACTCAGAAAGTCAGAGCACTTAACGTGTGCAAACATTTAACAACAACGAAGCAATCAAAGCTGATGCACGCCCCAAGTTTTATTGAACGCTGATCTTTAAAACGAATTGACCATGTTGAAATGTGTAAAAGACAACAAATTTGAAGTTTCCAGTGGTACAGCGGAAATGTTAGACCAACGGCTTATATTATTATTGCTGACGCCGAACAAAAATGAAAAGTTTTTCAGACGGAAAATTATTTAAATCATCGAATTAAGCTTTCAAATTCAAAACAAGCATATTGAACACTGGAGCAACTACTGCACAACTAAATTTAACTAACAGTTGCAATATGACGGTCAAAAAATAAAAATCAATAACAAATTAATAATTTAAAAAATTTAAAAAAAGCTACAATTGCATTGTTACCAGCCGACACCCAAAAATAAAAAAAGCTTTTTAATATACAAACATGATCGGATTCTAAAAGATGCATGAAAACAGTGTAAGGACTAAATCCTGTCTTTACTCCCAGAAGATCGCCAAAAACCAAACCCAGCATTTCTGGAATGATGTTAATGCCTGACAATTGCCTCTGAAGTTGTTACCAAAAGATACCAAAAGCTGGAACGGTGTGCCCCACCAAACCTTGAAGCTTTTTCACAGCTTTTCGAGCTTTTTCCGGTACAAAAATGGTCTTCTAGTTTATAGAATAAAAGTTTTTATTTTGTTTACCTATAACGATGTCGATTTTTGATTTGACCGTGTTTAATCGATTGCAAACCAAATAGTTTTGCAGTTGTGTGACAAATGCTGAGTGATTTGAAACAGTTGCAACCAAAAACTGTTGTACGGTACGACCAAAAATGGGCCAATAGACCCATGAATTTGCCATGGGCCCTGCGGTATGGGCCTACGGGACCAAGAATTGTAATTGCACGCCATAGTCTGTTGACCAATTAGGACAGGCTGATGGCCACATTTACTTTGAGTAAAGGGTTGTTTGGTTAACAGACGCATTTTTGTTTAGCAAGAATATGCTGTGCAAAAAAAATGAAGAAAAAATTAAATGAAGTTTAGAAGAAACAGACCAAAAGCCAAATGTGGTCAAAAATTGAGCACCTCTAATCTCCAGTTGCTGTTCAAATCTACCAAAAAATTGAGTTTTACTGCATCTTCAAAAATGTGAAAATATTTGTGAGTGACCATTGGAGCATCGTAGCGTTTCCTGGTTTTACTCAATTGAAAGAATGAAAAAAGGTAATATTGTCACGATTGCATTTGTCAGCGTAACACAGCAAAGTCATGATAAAGTTAATAAGCATCAGTCTAGATTGAACGATAGCGCATTTTGCTGATCTGAAGTGAAGAGTCATTGTTTTGGTGTAGCAAAATCCAGTTTTTTCTATGTGTTTTTGAAATCGTCGCACCAAATCGTGGCTTCAAAAATCACTGAAGAATAAGTTGAATGAAGTTCAGAAAATAACAACCAAAAACCAATGTGGTCAAAAGCTGAGCAAATTTAATCGCCGGTTGCTGTCTAAATCTGCCATAAATCTACCTATCTTCTACCAAATCTAGCACTCTTATATTACCAAAAATTTAAATCTGAAACTTTGTCACAAATTTAATTTTAATTTAATTTGATTGCACAAATGCAGTTATAAATGTTACCATAAAATTGAGTTTTAGACTCAAAGTAGCATGTATATTGCAAAAAGTAGAAGGAGAATAAAACTAAATCTTCTGGAGGACAACATCAGGAGATCAAAAAATGCAAACGGGAAAACAGCAAAAGTGCTTCTAAAGTTAATTTACTTCTGATATTGAATTTCTACTATGAATTGTTACGTTGTGGATACAGGTTAAACTACTAAACTTTGAGTTCTCTCCAGGGATAGAACAAATTACTAATCTGTGCCAAACTCTGAGTGCAACATAATGTTAGAAGGCCTTAAAAAAACGCCTTAATTTTGCAGTTTTAGAGGTTCATCCAATGCAAACAACTAGCTTCCCAAGCAAAGAAAATTGCGAATTGTACGGAACTATATTTAATCTGCATATTTTCCCGTTCTTCCCATAACAGAGTGCCAAAAACAGGCCCAAATATAGAATATTTCTTGAATGGTGTTAAACAGCTCGTGTACAATTGTTGCCCAGATCTTAGTTCTTTCCCTCCAGATTTTTATTCACAAAAATTGCACCGATTACATCGTTCCAGCACAGTGAAGACAATACTAAACAAACTCGTGCTCGGATTCTGAAAGCTGCATGAAAACAATCTAAGCACTAAGCTCAAAATAGCAGATCCACAAAAAAAGAATCCAACAAAGTCGTCCAATCCAAAAAATGCAACATGTACCGAACTAATGTCATCTGCTTCTCTTCACTGTCTATACCAGAAAATTGTCAAAAACCAAGCCCAGCATTCCTGGAATGAGGTTAACGTCTGAAGTTGCCAAGAAAAATTTTTACAATTACAAAACAAACAATGTTAACAACGTGGTATGTTATGCAATCAGATCCGAGGAACCTCACACGTGACTACTGTACCGCAATTAGTCCAACGTGTGACCAAACAAAAATATTGTTCACACCAAAGCGTTCGTGAAAGCTCAAACATTTGTGATCGCGTGATCGTTATGGTTATTGCCTGTTTCTAGTACTGCCTGCCACTAGAGATCTAATGTTAAGCAGCTGAGAGAGCGAGTTGTAGGTTGTCTTTTGCCAAGTCAAGTTGTGTGCTTTCATATGCAAAAATGTGTAAAATTGTTTCTTTTTAGTTTCAATGCGTGATTGTTTTGGTTATTGCCTGCCACTAGAGATGTAAGGTTAATTGTAGATGCATTATAGATGAGTATTACAAACGAATTGACCATGTTGAACAGAAAAACAAAAAAAACAAAGGTTTGTATGAACAAAACTGAGAAGTTTTGTCAAATTGAATTAAATTTCAAATTTTGAATCAAAATTTCTTCGTTAAGATTTTAATTTTCGTAACATTTTCATCAAAAATCCAGAAAAAGGAGACAGAAAGACAAAAAGAGCGCTGCTAAACAAAGTCATCTGTAACGATTTCTACATTTGTAACGACACTTGTGTCCCGTAGAGATGACAACAGAGATGTGTCTCCAACAGAAAATTGAAATTTGTTTCAGACGAGTGTCATCCTTGGTCAAGCAACAATTACGTAGTGCTAATATTGAATTACGATTGCCTCACAACGTTTTGGCCTACAAGTTCATTCACCAACTCCAGCTCAAAAATACTGATTGAATTAGACGAATTAATTGAAACCATGGTTTGTTCCTTGTAAACAGAAAACCAACTTAAAAACTCACATATTGGAGTGAGAAGAAGCAATCCATCCAAAAATTCATAAACAACCATAAACATGTGGAATACGGTCATGTGACCTTTCTACGAGAGAATCCAAAAATGTTCGTTAAAGCGCAGATGTTGCTGTCTTCAGTATTTTATCAAACTTGTTCAACTCGGTAAGGTCAAAGTACTTTGTATTGAGTAAATTGGATAAATAACAATGATTGCGGTCCGCGCAGAGCAACTGAAATGCTTAAAAATTGGAATACTTAATCTAAAAAAATTTTGTTTGTTTGTTTTGCAAAACACGTTGTTTGCTGGATAAACACTTCCGCCGCAAAAATGAAGCAATCTAGAGCAATCGTAACAGCAATGCTTGCTTAACATTTACAGCAAACATGACAAATGCTTTTGGTCTTAAAATTCAATTCCTGATAACAATTGCTGTGGCAAATCTGATTTTTAAATAACAGCTTCATGGCGGAAAATGATTGGAA
This sequence comes from Steinernema feltiae, assembly GCA_007213375.1. Taxonomy (NCBI): domain Eukaryota; kingdom Metazoa; phylum Nematoda; class Chromadorea; order Rhabditida; family Steinernematidae; genus Steinernema; species Steinernema feltiae. The sequence continues at coordinate 56,082 of MQUG01000283.1, read as the reverse complement.
ACTGCAGACATTAAAAGACAGAAAATGTGAAAGTTAAAAATCATCTTAGAAACAAAGACCAGAAATACAAAATTGTGTTTTGGTTTTGAAAGTACATAACAAAAACGACAGTTTGTGCGTATTTTTGTTCAAAAATGTTTGCAGTTACTACAGTCATCGTATCTTTTTGGTCTTCCTCTAAATATTACTTAGTTTTTAACAAAACCCTGGGATTCTAACACAACACTTTTGTTCAATTCAATCGGTTCTTGTTTAAAGGAAACGTAAGGGCAGCGGCTATTGCCAAAAAATGAATTTTTAAACTACTTGTTTTATCAACAAATCGCAATGAATAACACGTAAAACCTGTGTCGTGGATCGGAGGGTTAACTGTTAAATGTCGAATTAAAACTGCACTAAACGGATTGGTTTCGAACATCCAGCTGAAAAATACTTTTAAAGCACTCAGCCCATCAGCTTTGAAATATGAAGAAGGAACGAAAGGAGCAGACTTTTACAAAAATCCTCCTATTTATTTAATTTTCAATCTATTGCCAGCCACCCGTACTGCAACACTACTGATATTGATTTGCTAACTTCAAACGTTATTTTGCTCATTTTTTGCTCGGTAAACTATGCGAAAAAAGAGGACTACTCCTTAAAACAACGCAATCAGAACATTCTAGACTTAGTTCGATCAAACTCGTTTTAATGCCGCTAAATGAAAACAAAAACAAGAAAGCGCATCGTTTGCCGGAGAGTCTAACTTTGTTAAATTAAATTAAAAATCCACTAAACCGATTGCGTGCTCAAGAGATGCTCAAAAATACTTTATTTGTTCACAGCAACGCATTCAGCCAGTCAGAGTTGCACTATGAACTCTTACTTGTTACTGTGTTTACTGGTTATAGTTAGAGTATGTTAATAATCTAGACTGCACGAAAAATCACTGCATGATCCTGTTTGTTCATTTTTGATATTGTCAAAATGATTCAGGTAACGCTCAAAAATTAAAAAAAAATCAAAAAATTGATCGGCATTGATGATGTAAGCAGCTAGCAACTAGCTGCTTAGAACTATGTTTCTCTCAATTTTGGACAAGGATAAACAAACTAGTAATTTAAACTTGAAATTTTTTAAATGTTTCGATTATAATCACTTTATAAAAGTTGCTCGGAGACTACGCCATCAAATACCAAAAATTGCCTTGTTTGTCTTTGATGGTCGATTTCCGTGAAACATCTTTCTACAAAAATGACTTTTTGTTCGCAATTTGATGTTTTGTATTCTTGCTAATCTATTATTTACATCGTTCTCGTCACAAATGAAAAAACACAGATATACGATGAACGTGGGCAACTTTACTGAAACATTTCTCATTTCTAACCTTTGGTGCGCCACCGACGTATTGCAAAAAAGCAACTTTTGTGCACGTTTACGAATCAAATCTCTAAAAATTGTAATAGCTACAATCTTTCTGATTTGTTATGTAATATCAAAATAGCTAATATCTAATAGCTAATACCAAAAATTGAAAACAGCGCTATTGCGCCAAATTTCGAACAGCAAAAATTGGACAAAATATCCAAAGGTTTGGTACATTTTCTCTTTCTTAACTTCATACTCAAACATTGCAAACCGTTGATGTGCTTCAGAGATGAATTGCAAAAAAAGGTCCCTACTGAAGCAACGACTCTACGGCGTTCTAAACAAGACGCATTGCAAAAAAAAAAAAAATTTTTGGCCGCACGCAAAATCATGACAATCACATTTAATGTTTAATACGAGCTGTCTCTGTCTCTTTCAACGCGTTGTCTGGGGCGCAGCAGATATTAACTGCTTGGTGGGTGACCAACACAGCTGCACACAAGCAACAAAGCGACAGGGTTTACAAAAATAAAACACATTGCTTCTAGTAGCGGCTCGGCTGTGGCAATGACCGTTTTCTTTAAAGGTAATTTGGTTTATTCAAGATCAAGATCTTGAGATTTAGACAACCTCAACAAAAATAATCAACAAAGGAACTAAAAAAGACCAATTTAAAACAAACGAAGAAAACAAAATGTTAGGAGTTGTCACGTACCGTTTCCATCAAATAATGAATTTTTTTAAACTTATTTTCTGTCCGAGCATAAGTTTAAGCTACTAAAGTTTAAGACATTTACTTATCAAAAATCAATTGTAGTAGACCAATTTTTAGACTGTTGATCAAGGACTTGTAAAAAAAGGTAGAAACGTTTTAACAACAGGGTCCATGACTGTGCTCAAAAATCAATTATGTATAATTAACTCTCCATGTGAAAATAGACTGCATGTAAAACAAGGGGTCAATTCTTTGAGTTTCATCTTTTCAGTTTCATCTTTCAGTTCCAAACGTGCGGCGCGATTAGCAACTAAAAACCCTTGATTGAAGAATGATTAAAGCAAGTCAATAGGTTTTGAGAAAAGCAATGTCCAAAATTTGTTGTGAATGTGATTGTAACAGGGGCGCCCGAACCCCAGTCAGACAACCCCCCTCCTCCCGAGACGGTTCGCCGACACATCCCGGAGTTCACCTGAAGTCGCCCGTCCGCCGAAGCCACCACCAATTCTCTCGCGTCTCACTGCTTGCTTGTTGTTTTCCTTGCGAATAAGGACTCTTTTCTTAAAACGCTCAGAGACTAAGGGGAACTCCTCCGGGGAGGACGTGCAACCGAGAGAGAACTCATAGGCCTTAATGGCTCCGGCGTAACATAATTGTCAAAATGCAAAAAAAGAAAAAAAATTTGCCGCCAAAAGTGCGCTTTGTGCTCAATCGCAAAAATGTTTAAACAATTATAACTGGATTATTGGCCTCATTTACCTTGACTTTCAGCCATGTTCAAATTCAATTGAACTGAGAATTAAAAGTTGCACACGACAGTAGATACGATGTGCTGTTCTCAAAAAGAATTTCCTTTTAATAAACTGGACATGGTATTACAGATATTCCTCAAAATACAACAAAATTCATGTAAGTAAATTTTAATTTTAAAAAGTAAAATTGAGAACTGAGGGAACCTGCAAAATTAACGTTTTTAGTTCAAGCTTGACGTTCAAACGTCTTGGCACATGGTGAAAGTGGATTTTCCTCTCTAATAAATTTCCTTTGGGTTTACCGGGCAGAAGTTGATTTTTAAAAATGCACGTGCTACTGCTTAGAAAAGGTCTGCACCTTTGGGGTACGTTTGGTTCCAGGCAAAATGAAAAGTGCCGAACGAAAAAGCAAGTTTTGGGTCTCCGTAGGTTCGTCTATCAACTGCAGAGATTAGTTGGCTCCAAAAGCTACTTAAATTCCAACACTGAAAAGAGAGCCCTTGTAATCAAGTATAATATGGAACTGTGAACAGCACAAGAACATAGGAATTTTTCATGTTTTGTTCATAAGCTCATGTTCATAAGTTCATGTTCAAGAGCAGCTCATAAGCAAAAAACATGCTCGCAGCAGGAATTATCTGAAATGTCAGTCTAGAGTGCAATGGAGATCACAATATTGTATGTTAAAGCCTAATCCAATAAAGCCTAAATGCCTAAATCCAAACGAGTAGTTCAACCAGCTGTCATCATGTTCAATCATGCAGGGCGATATCAAAAAAATTTAAATCATTACTATCATCATCACGAATAAAAAAAAATTGCAATAAATTTCGCATTCGCATCCCACAAAAATCCTCTTATCTAGTTTGTAAGATCACTTTTCATTCCCTGTTATTTCTTTTCATCGGCACTACAACGCGACACCAGGATAGTTTGAATGGAGAATCTGGCGGACTCGTAAAAAGATTTTTTAGTTGCTTCCCTCCGAATTGGGATCGCCAAATTTGAAACCGTACTTACCTTGACTACCTTGATAAAATCGTACTTACCTTGACTACCGTATTCACCTTGATTTTCAACCAAGTTCAAATTCAATGGAACTGAGAATTGAAGTTGAGTGGTGCTGCGAAAGTCCTGAGTTGACAATCACCAAAAAAGGAAAAAAAAAATCAATTATCCGATCAAGATTAAGATTGAAGTTTACGAGCACATGACGAGCTGGTTGACTGCAATAGTGACCTAAAAAAATTAACTTTTTTAGTTCAATCTTAACGTTCAAATATTAAGGTTCCTGGCACATGGTCAACGTGGGTTTTCCTCTCCCTAAAAAATTTCCTTTTGATCTTTCCGGCCAAAAGTTCTAGAGGTACTTGACCTTCGGTACGTTTGGTTCCAGGTAAAATAGGAACTGACAGCAATAAGCAGTTAATGTTGCTACAAATGCGCATGTATACCTTAGCTCAAAAAAGCCCAAATCCAAACAAAGAAGTAGTTCAACGTGTTCAATCATGTAAGGTCGAAAATCAAGAAAAATTAAAATCATCATCACTGTTTCTCTGCAAAAATCCGATTGATAAACACTAAACACAAAGATCAAAAAACTTAAACTTGTTCACTGCAACGTATTCAGCCAGTCAGCGTTAAAATATGAACAAAGCAGTAAACGCTTCCCACAAAAATACTTCTATCTAGTTGGTAACACTAGAACACCAAAAAAGACAATTTAAACAAACCTGCGGTATTTGTGTGTTTTCATACTAGCAGTTAAGACATTCAATTGTTAGGATAACACAAAAAACTTACCAGAAAGCGTCACTTCTGCCGTATTAACGAAACGATATCAATCAAGTTTGATTCGCCCAGAACATTGTTAACATTGTTCTTCTAAAATTAACGAACACTAGAACTTTTGTTTGTCTACACATTGTTAGTCAGAATAGTGATTAACAATTTCTAGACAGAACCTTGTGTCTGAACTTGACAACAGGAAGAGCGGACAAAAATGAAAATGGAAAATCATTTCACAAATATGTGAATTTATTTGATCGTAAATTTTGATTTGCCGCTATCCAAACAAGTCTATTGCATATCCAGACCGCAACAAAAATGAGTTAATTAGAGACTGTATAACTGCCTTTCAATCTTTTGCCTTCAGCTAAGGACAAAAATCGCAATTCTTTAGTAAAAAAACGAAAAAAAGAATAATTTAAAATTTCATTAAGTCGGTATTTACGCAAAAAAACAGTAAATACTTTTTTTAATAAATTCAAGAAAACCGATAATATTGAAGCCCCTTGCAAATTACTGCACTCTCAGTTAACAGCCACTACAGCCAACAGTCAAGACTGACATTCACTGCATATTAGTCAAATGGGTGAAAAACGGATACAAATTCCGGGCGAAAAATGTCGAATTCAAAATGCACTAAACGGATTTCGAACATCCAGCCCAAAAATATTTTCAAAGCATTCAAAAATATTCATAGCAAAAATACTTTGTTTGTCACGTGTTTTTACTGTTGTAAATACAAGGTTTAATTACCCAAGTTTGAGGTACAGCTAACCAAAACGTTGGATCGCTCTCCCCGAAGATCTAACAAAAATACTTTTAAAGCACTCAGCCCATCAGCTTTGAAATATGAAGAGGGAACGAAAGGAGCAGATTTTTACAAAAATCCTCCTATTTATTTAATTTTCAATCTATTGCCAGCCCTCCGTACTGCAATACTGATATTGATTTGCTGACTTTAATATATTTTTTTGCTTATTTTCTTGCACGGTGAACTATGCGAAAAAAGGGAAACATTCCTTAAAACAACGCAATCAGAACATTCTAGACTCAGTTCGATCAAACTCGTTTCAATGCCGCTAACTGAAAACAAAAACAAGAATGCAGCCAATTATTTTTCTCTGTATTTTATCCTTAAATACTCAACCGGAAGCAACTCTTTCGCTACTCCTCAAAAACTGATGCCGATTTGCTGATTGTTGGGCCAGTTTCTAGAATACGACTACAAGACTAGGGGTTAGGCGGAGGAGATTGGAGATTAAGACTGTGAGTTTGACTCATTCCGACAAAAATGTAGCCTACGTAAGATAAATAAAACAGTGGCTCGCATCGTTTGCCGGAGAGTCTAACTTCGTTAAAAAACCAACTTCAAAAATCCAAAATTCAACAAAAAAAGATCCTGGCGACAGTGCATACGAAATTTCAGCTCTACAACCCGAATGTTGATAATCACCAAATATAGTTCCCTACACGAAGTGCGCTACATTAAATTTTACTTGAAACAGATTGGAAACCCGTAAACAAGAAATAAATAGTTTGATGTGCAAAAAATATTGAATTGTTTTACTAATTGAAAGGCGGGTATTACCACTATGAGGGAACTAGGAAGGACTCCAAAAATACGAAATCATGCAAGTAGCGCGTAATAATGCAATCGACAAGTAATTGGACACCAACAATCAATTATCCTCTAATTTAAGATAAAAATAAATTAATATTTGATATTTGTTTAATATTTGTTAGCGCGTTTCAAGTCATTGGCGCAGAAAAGACCAGCCGTCAAAAATTACGAGTTTCTCAGAGAGATGAAGAAAATTTACGTCTTCAATCGCATACAAATGATGCAACTTGCAGGAGATGACCATCAAATTAAAAATACTGATTGTTTTCAAAAACCATGCTCAAATTACTTTATTTGTTGACAGCCACGCATTCACTACTGAAATCCCACAAAAATCCTCGTAATTAGTTTGTATTTTCATTTTCACGTGCTCTATCGTTCTCACGATTGACGATGTTTGATGTACAGGCTATAATATACTGTAATGGCTTCAGACAGTGTCACTCCAAACTCCAGGCGATGATCATCGAATTAAAAATGCACTAAACGGATTGGTTTCCAACATTAAGCCCAAAAATATTTGATTTGTTTATGGCATATAGTTAAGGCTGCCAGCAAAGATGATGCGTGTACACCAAATCAGTGTACACCAAATCTCAGCTCCTCAGCCCAGCCTCCCTGACTAGCTTCGCAGCTCAGAAACGTGACAAAAATTTAGTCTAATAGGGTTTGATAGGAATGCAACGCGCAACTCAAAATACCTAGAATTTTAATTTGGCCGGAGAGCGAAAACTCATGGCTTACATCGTGACTTACATACGCGTATTTGTAATTGAGGAAATGGCCATAGCACTTTTTTGCCATATTTGCCATAGCAATGGTGACAATTCGATAGAACGATTCTTATCCAAGTATCTATTACAAGAAAACTGAATAATTCAAAATTCCGAGCTTCTCATTCACTCATACGAAGGAATTACGTTAAAAAATAACTGTTATTAAGGCAGAAGAATAACAAACACAGCAAACTCTTAAAGTTCGCTATTGTGATTGTTGACCATCGGTAAAACGGACAAAAAGATTCCGCGGTTTTTCCGCGGAATTCCGCGGAGTAACGCAAAAGTTTTATGTTCACTTGCTTCCGTCTTCGTCTGTTAACTAACAAGAGTGCACCACAACCCACATAGCACGTTAGGAAAGATCAAACACTCTGTCCAATGGACCAAGTTTTCGCGTTTGTTTACACCAAAAACCATTCAGGGTGTCGTCAACAAAAAGCTGCAAAAAATGCTTTCAGATGTCAAAACTTTTGTTTTCAAAATTTTAAATCGCTAAAATTAATGAGAATGATCATGGAATTAAAAATCCACTAAACCGATTGCGTGCAGAGATGCTCAAAAATACTTTATTTGCTCACAGCAACGCATTCAGTCAGTCAGAGTTGCACTACGAACTCTTACTTGTTACTGTGTTTACTGGTTATAGTTAGAGTATGTTAACAATCTACATGCAAAATTACAGCATGTTCCTGTTTGTTGCTGCAAGAGTTTGATTAACGGCAGGAGACTTGAGATTTCAAAAAAATTTTATGCTAAAAGTCGACTTAAAAACTAATGATTTCGCGGACTAGTGACTGTTAATCGGAGCACACTGCATTATTGCCCACACCTAAAAACACCACATTTTGAGATCACGATTCTCTGTGTACTCGTATTGCAAAATGAAAATATTTACCTACAAATTGTAAAGTTGCAATGAAAACAGATTGTTAACCTTACGAAATTAAAAGCGCGGAAGGAAATTTAAATGCAGACTGATGCCGAAAACAAAAACAAACTTCAATTCTCCATTTTCTGTTCGTGCTGGAAAAATGAAAACATTCATCGCTGAAGCTCAAATGAACCAAACCATAAAACAATTTTTGCTAGGTATACAAGTTGACTTTTATTACGGAAAATAAGGAGAACGCTCTAAGTTCCAATTACTCCACACACGTCCTTAATTTTGGTATTTTTAATGTTGTCAAAATGCCTCAGCTAAAATTCAAAACTTAAAAAAAAAAAATGCCGATTAAAAAAATTGTTTATTTTCGTGCTCATTGATCATTGAAGATCTGTCTGTAAACGAATGCGAATTTCTAAAAATTTCAGGGAAATTATCGGTCCGCTTGAACTAAAATTCAAGCGTTAAATTTTGTCAACACTGAAATAAATGTCTTTACTATCGTTGTCTGGGCATTCCAGAAAAATTCCACGTCCATGCAGAGCAAAAATGAAGCAACCTTTAGCAATTGTAGCAGCAATGTTTGCTCAAACATTTACAGCAAACATGACAAATGTTTGTGAGACTTAAAATTTAAGTCCTGATAACAATTGTTGTTTCTATAAGCTGAAGTTTGCCTTGTTCTTATACTTGATGCCGGCCCCAACCAAAAATCTGAAAACACTTGTAGTAAAGATGGCAAAAACTATTGGCTTTTTAAGAATGAAACGAAAGCAGCATTCGAAAATTGAAAACAAAAGCAAATATGATATGAATACACAAAGGCTAAATCACACATTAATCACACAGGTCGTCTTTTCGTCGCACTTTTCCCACTAAAATACATCGAAATCGAGTTGCTCAAAATCACAAATTGGTCATCGGTTGTATGGTTTACTTCAAATTTGAAGAGTCCTGGCACGGCCGGCCTGAGAACGCGCCTCCTCTTATCAGTGCTTTTCGAAGGCTACTTGCTCTTTTCTGACTATTTCCGACCGTTTTGCATGATTCTGACGGCATGAGAGTTGGTCTGGAACGGCAATGGAAACACTGACGTTTTTGTTCCTGGCACCCTGGCAAACAATTTATAACATAAAAAATTGGGATACTTGAGAATCACATTTATCAGAAAACACATAATTAGTAGCTTTGAGCTAATCACTCAATATTGAGTTAATTTTAATGAATACACCTTTTCGGACTGCTCACACCATTCTGCAGTCGCTACAACGCCATCGTTTCTTCTCCAAGTGGCTTGCGAAGTACCAAAAGTTATCAAGCAGTTTTTCTGAAAATTGCGAATACTACTTCGGTCACAGAGAGATTGAGCTGAGAAGCAAAATTCTTTCGCGCCGTTCAACTGCTTGTTAAAGAGTTTCTTAAAGAATTTAAGGTCAAAATTGGCACGAGGAAATTCCAATTTGTGAAAGGTTCCGCACAGAACAAGTTTTTGGATTTTCGAACGTTTAGAAACCTTCCCTGCAAAATTTACCTCCTTTAGGTGGCGCGAATTCAGTTGAACTATTAGAAAATCCTCTGCTGGCATTAGAAATTTGTTCTTCTGACAATGAATGTTGATATCCCGGAAGGAGAGACCCTCGTAAGAACCAAAAATGGTGGCGTTGAAATTTTCCGGAAATTTCTGAATGTCTGTGGCAATATGTAAAGCTGTCTTGTAGATGCAGGAAGACGCGAATTTGCAGATTGTCTTCAGATCCGACCTGTTGAAATATGAATGACAGCTAAATGTAATTTGTTCGAAGCGGAAATTCTTTTCCTCGTCAGCTGCTTGACAACTCTCGAAGGTAAGGTTTGGTGAGTTGTCGATGCAATAAGTCCATGTCACGGCGCATTTTCGACTAATACTATAGCCAACTGAAAGCGTAATTTTTTGACGTTTCTCAAAGACCATCTCGATAGCAGCATTCCAGAAATCGCAGTTGCGATTTGCACGGCAAATGACGTCCAAGTTGCCGAGCTTTGTCAAGAACGCACAGACGGATGCGCAAAACTCAAACGGAACAAACTCCATTGTAGAGAGACAGAGGCGCCGGTGAACGACCGAGCGAAGTTTATATTAATCTTCAATGGGTGCGTTTTTGTCCGATTGAAACGAATGTGCGAAAATAGAGGATGCGTTCACAGTATTGTCGGACTTACTGTATGTGAGGCTGTCAGACAAAACGCGACGAGACCGAATCTTTTTGGCTCCGGGATAAGGTGCCTTACCTCAGTTCCCAGACCACCTGGAACAAATCTGACTTCGTCAAACATTCCTTCGGCCCCGAATACCTAACCGTAGCAGTTTCGGAGCGATCTTTTACCTCGTTTCACCGGTGCTTTTCAAAGGCTACTTGCTGACGCTAGCTTTTTTCTGACTATTTCCGACCGTTTTGATTGATTCTGAGGGCATGAGAGTTTGTCTGGTATTTAAGACACTGTTGAGCAGTGACCGCGAATGGTCATACCAGGTGTCGGGTCCCAGCACGATCACTCTGCAGTGATACTCAGCCTGAGTATCATTAGGCCATCGTCGATTGCAAGGCAGCAAGTCGACCAGTGTTTCGTAATATGTGCGTTGTTATTGTTTTGTTTGTTACGTGTTTTACCTTTGTAAATACATGGTTTAGTTACCCAAGTTTGAGGTCTCCTCGTTCGTACCACACTAGAGCGAACTGATAACCCGCCGGACACATCAGTCTGGTACTTGAGACACTGACGTTTCTATCCCTGGCAAACAATTTTTGTCCCTGGCAAACATGAAAATTGGAATTGGAGATTTTATCAGAAAACACATAATTAGTAGCTTTGAGCTAATCACTCAATCTTGAGTAAATTTTAATGAATACACCTTTCCGGACTGGTCACACCATTCTGCAGTCGCTACAACGCCATCCTTTCTTCTCCAAGTGGCTTGCGAAGTACCAAAGGTTATCAAGCAGTTTTTCTGAAAATTGCAAATTGCTCTCCGTCCACAGAGAGATTGAGCTGAGAAGCTAAATTCTTTCGCGCCGTTCAACTGCTTGTTGAAGAGTTTCTTAAAGAATTTAAGGTCAAAATTGGCACGAGGAAATTCCATATTGTGAAACGTTCCGCGCAGAACAAGTTCTTGGATTTTCAAACAGGAAGCTGCGGAAACTTTTCCTGTCAAGGTCAACTCTTTTAGGTGGTGCGAATTCAGTTGAACTATAAGGAAATCCTCTGCTGGCTTTAGAAGTTTGTGCCTCCCGCAATGAATGTTGATATCCCGGAAGGAGAGACCCTCGTAAGAACCAAAAATGGTGGCGTGGACGTTTTTCAGATCCTGAAAGTCTTGGGGAATATCTAAATCAGTCTTGTAGATGCAGGAAGACCCAAATTTGCAGATTGTCTTCAGATCCGACCTGTTGAAATATAAATGACGGCGGAATGTAATTCTTTCGAAGCGGAAATTCTTGACAACTGCTTGACAACTCTCGAAGGTAAGGTTTGGTGAGTTGTCGATGCAATAAGTCCATATCCCAATGCCTCCTACAATAGTGCTATAGCCCACTGAAAGCGTAATTTTTTGACGTTTCTCAAAGTCCATCTCGATAGCAGCATTCCAGAAGTCGCAGTTGCGATTTGCGCGGCAAATGACGTCCAAGTTGCCGAGGTTCGTCAAGAACGCACAGACGGATGCGCAAAACTCAAACGGAACAAACTCCATTGTAGAGAGAGACAGAGTTGCCGGTGAACAGCGGAATGAGGTTTATGTTAATCTTCAACGGATGCGTTTTTGACCGGTTAAAGCGAATGTGCAAAGATAGAGGATGCGTTCACAGTACTGTCGGATTAAATTCGAATGACGCATTTCGAAAAAGGCGCGAGTCTGGAGTAAGAGTAGATGGGCCACGAATGGGCGCAACTTTCTGTGTCGACGTGAAGAGGACGGAGATGAGATGAAGAACAAGTTTATAGCTCAGTTTTGATCGATAACTGGGCCGGCCTTGATAACTTAGGCTTAAATGGTAAACACACATAAACACATATTTAAAATTACTCAGACAAAATTTTAGCGTAAGCCTAAGCTTATTTTTAAACTAACCGCTCAATTTTAAGCCGGAAATGGCAAATACCCAAAACATCCTTGAAAACGGGGCAGCAGCAGCCGATGTCTTGTCAAATGTATCCGATTGCAGCTGCTTATAGTACAATCTTTGATTTTGAAATTCTCCAGCTCCTGTATACAAAAGGGCAAAATTGCTAGAATGCTTTTCCAGTGTTCCAGTTTCCAATAATTTAGTTGGGCTGCTCAAACAAGGACCGGAACTCAACAAAAATAGAAACAAAGCGTTCTGGAAGCGTTGTGTTGTGCAAATCACGCATAAATTTTCATGAAAGCTTCGAATTCCTCCAATTGCTGCAAACAGTGAAACCGGAAACTACCCAAAAATGAAAAACTTTATAATAAAAAAATAAAATTAAAGTTGAAATTGGCGCACATTTACGTCAACCACTTAGCAGCTTATTTGAACATACTAAATTCCTTCAGACAATCTACAATGAAGTAATTAAACGAAACGAAATAAAATGTGTTATGAGGAGCATGCTCGTGAGTTTGTATGGGGCAGTACGCTACGCTCAAAACATGTAGTCTGTGGACAAACATGGACAGAGCATGGACAGGGTACAGGGGCAAATTTTGAACACGACAACCAGACAACCACGAGAACGCACCCCAAAAATGAAATTTTTTAAAATAAAGATATACAGTCTACCGTCTAAAAATGACCCACATTTACGTTAAACCACTTTGCTGCATATACCTGCATATACAAAATTCGTTCACTCCATCCGGAAAGTTGAAGTAATTAAACGAAACGTATAAAATGTCTTAGGAGCATGTTTTTGCCGTACGCTACAACCAAAAAAAACTGTAACTGCATGACATAGTCTGCTGGGGCATATTGCGAACAGAAGAACGCACTCCAAAAATTTAAAAAAAATTTGAATACAGATAATTTAAAGTCAAAAATGGCTTATGTGAACGTGCCCAAACATATTACTATAGCAATATGTTAATTTGAAGGTAGTTCAAGCAAAAATTTCATTCAGAGACTGACACTTAATAGTTGTAAACGACAGCGATTGGATCTATGAACAGAAAACACCTTCTGATGAAAAAACTATGTGATATACTGTGATAAACTAATAGTTTGTAATAATTTAATTTTGTCCAAACCTAAAGTAATTAAGCGAAAAGTATAAATATGTTATAAGCAGTATGGTGATGGGTTTGAATGGGGCCGTACGATACGACCAAAAATTGTTTTTGATCAGAAAGTGGTCAAGCAGGAACGCCATCAACATCGCGTCAGGAAATCCAAAAATAAACCTGAAAGAAAATATTTGTAAAGCCCAGAAACGCAATTCAGTAACCGGACGGTCAAACGCCGAATTTCAAGCAAACGAAAAAGACGAGATCAATGCCGGGATCAAAAATGAATTTTGTCCATTATTTTGCACTGAGTAAATCGCATGAATGAACGTCTGTAGCAGGAAGATATCCTTTGTGCATCCTCCTCAATCCTCAATCTAGTTAGAATGTAAAGATAAAGGCGCAGTAAATCAAATTTTGACCGGAAATTGAATATCACGTAGTGCTAATTTAAAAAAAAATTTTGGCGTTTCGACTTATGCTCAAAAAAACGTAAAAACTCCAAGATTTGTGATAAACTAATATCTGAATAAAAATCGCCGTAAAAGATTTTCAAAAATTAAGTGCAAGCGTTTGTGAAAGTACATTATGTATTCCAGTTGCTTCTTGCTGCTTTAAAAATTTAGTCGGAGTAGCGGTGAGTCCAGGCTGAGATCGCCCGCCGGAGCTGGTCAACCTCCGGCGCAACGTGAGTCCACAGTTAACTGTGCTCCTCTTTATTCGGTGTATCACAGGGAGACACACAGAGAAAGGTAAGCGACTGGTTTGGAGAGAGGTCCCGTGTCTACTGGACTGCGCTTGAGTTGTGGGCGCTTGACGCAACAAGTATTGAGATCGCTCAAAAACAATCGATCATGCAGATTCCTTTAAGTAAATGTTACAGAAACACGATGAACATAAACGACAAGATGAATGTAAACCATAAACAAAAAAGGGAATTTTGCAAAGAAATCTGCTCGCAAAATCAAAAATTTTAAATTTGATCATTATTAATTATCAGAATTGAACCATTCCGATGATTTTTTTTGGAATGAACAAAATATAGGCTGCTGTCTTCGCGCTAACAAAAACTTACTCATACTTAGAGCAAAAAAAATCTTAAAATTGATCTAACACTGTTGACTTGACTTGTGTGCGGGAGTCGCAGCCACTGAGCGTCTACATCACACGGTCGTTTTAAATTGAGAAGTGAAGTCGCACATTCATCCAACTCCAGGCGAGAATTTTTTGATTTCTTGAAATTTGCGCATTCTACTCCACAAATTTTCAAACCCATCCGAGACGGAGACGTCATGAGGGTTAGCACCATTTCGCTCCGATATGCGTGCACTGCGCCAAGAGAGTCTATCCCTGAAGACGTTGGGCTACAAAAACTGTCCGCTGCCGGCAGTCAAAAGATTCAGATTACCGAATGAAAGTTTTCAGAAAAGGTCCCGTCGCGAAAGCCCTGATCGTGGAACGGCTCTGTCGTTTAGTGTTAGACGCTGAGCGTTGATAGAGGGCCCCAAAAATATTAAACAGGATAAGAATAATTGCTTTTGTTCGTCTTCAAATAGTGCAACGCAAATGCTTATGAAACGCAAACTTTTTTCACAAAAAGTAAAGAAAGAACAAGAATGGCATAGCAAATGTGGCAAATCTTGATCTTACAAAACAGTTTTATTGTACACAATGGGGATACTCTGACCCATCGAGATTGAAGTTGTTCAAAACCACACTTTGGACTGGACAGCGGGACACCACTGCTTGATAGAAACTTCAACAAAAAAACTGTTGGCTGGAGACAGTAAGAAAGATTGCGAGCCGTTCTTGAGAATTCTCGCTGAGCAACTCAAATGCGTAAGAAATGATTCCGGCAATCTTTCAGCAAAAATTAACTGAATTCTAGCATAGAGCTTTATAAAACAAGATCGGCTTACTCTGCCCCATCGAACATGAAATTGTTCAAAATCAATCTTTGGCCGCATTGAAATGGTTTGCAAGTCATTTTAAAAAACTACCGTTAGATAAAACAGATCTACATTTACTTTAGATCGACATTGATTGAAGACTACTACCCTTTAAGTTCGACATACGACAATGTGGAACTTGTCTTCTACTTCTATTTGTACGAACGAATGTCTGATATTTTTGTTTATTTAAAAAAAAACAATTAAATACTATTGTTTTTATGAATGTGGTTAAAACCGGAAAATCAACGTAAATCTCAGAGAAAAATTGACTTCAACAAGGGCCGCTATCACAACGCCAAAAATGCACCTGTAACTAAAAGTTGGTGATCGATTTCGGTAATCACACGGAATATAGAAAGTCAAAAATGAACGTCATCTAATTTAAAAAACCCGAATTGAGCGAAGAGAAAATGCCTGGAGTTCAAATGCAGTTCAAGTTTAGTTCAAGCCATTTAGAACTCCGTTTCTCGTACTCACATTTCAAAAATGTAGTTACTGTTATGCCTAACCATAACGGTTTGGTGGACCTGAGTTCTAATTCTATTCCCGTCTCCCGAGGGAGTGTGTGTCCCCGAAACTTGGTAGTTGAAGAGAGAAGTTTATTAACGTACAGAATAGACAACTAGGGGATTAAGGAAACGTCTCTCAAGGATAGACTAGGCTGCTGGCCGCGGGCCGCGCGCGCCCTTTTATAGGGCTTGGCGACTCCGCCTCCAGGCTCGGGCTCCGCCCTCGCCACATTACGTTTAAAAAACGTTTAAAACCGCTGATAGTGCTGCTGGTCATCCAGTACGCAAAATTCATCTAATTACCTCGTGACGATGCTCCATTAAAACAGTCATTCTCAAATAGGAAGAACAAACGGTGAAAAATTTCTATTCTAAGCAAAATATTCAAGTGCAGAAACCAGATTGAACTACTAATTGTTAGACAAAAAACAAGAAAAAAGAACCGATTGGTCCACGGTAAGCGCTACTAGATACCGCAGTTTTGTGCACTAGTGAAGTTAGCGAAAATGTTGAAGAATGAAAATAAAGCGTTTAATAAGTTAGAAATATGTGAAATTAGGTGTGCAAAAATGAAGCTCAGTTTCCAATACCTTCTGTACTGCCACTGTTCAAAAATTTGTTTCTAACTGCTACAGCTACCTTTTCCAACATCAAATTTTAATCAACTTGGCTCAAGTAACCGTTACATTGGGTTTTTGACATTTGCAATCACTGTTATCAATGCAATTGCGATGGTCCCAAACGAAGTGATTGATCGCCATTGTTATGCGCATGCTCAGACGAGTGGCGCGTGTTGAGTCAAAAATTGAAGACAGAGGACAGAGCTCGCTTGAGACTCCAAAAATCGTTCACACATTGATTCAGGTAGCAGATATTAATGAATTGGATGCAACAAAAAAGAATTAATAGAATTGGAAGTCGTTGTTTGGCCACAAATTTCAAATTAAAATTAGCTTATGTGAACGTGCCCAAAACACGTTAATATTGCAGCAATGTGTTAATTTAGAGGTAGTGTGTTATAAGCATTTTGTTGGGTTTGTATGGGGCAGTACGCGACTTTTAAATAAAGATAAAGTCAAAAGAGCTCATATGAACGTGCCCAAAACATATTACTATATCAATATAGTAATTTTGGAGGTAGTTTAAGCAAAAATTTCATTCAGAGATTGAAACTGAATATCAACGAAGGCCAAAAAAATGCAAGATTCGTCATTAGCAGACACTTGCCGGGTTGGTAAATGCAAAACAACACTGCAGCAGGACCTGCACCTACAAAATTCACATTTTTTCCCACACATTTCACCCTGTTGACACGCAATTAAGCGATATTAAATTTGTTATGGACTGCAGTTTGTTATGGACTGCAGCCAAAAATTGGAATTTCACGACATAGTTGATAAAAACTTGGTCAGACCGATGAGAAAATCACCAAAAAAGGTCATTTTGTTTTCAAATTTTCCAAATTGTAATTTCTCTTTATTGTTTTGTTTTGTTATGGCGCGATTGAAACCGACTATAGCAATGTGTTAATTTGGAGGTGGTGTATTATGAGCATTTTGTTGGGTTTGTATGGGCGATACGCTACGACCAAAATTGTAATTGCACGGCATAGTCTGTTAACAAACATGGACAGAGTTACTGGGGCAGATTGCGAACAGAACAACGAGATCCAAAAATACAATTTTTTAAATAACGATAAGCTACAGTCTAAAAAAACTCAAGCAGGGCATGTACAAAATTCGTTCAGAACTTCCACCCTGTAGACGCAGAGAGGTTAAACGAAGAGGATACGATCAGAAATTGTAATTCCACGCCCTAATTGATTTAAACCGATGAAAAAAGCACCAAAAAAGGAAATGATCATTTTGTTAACAAAAGTAAGTTGTCTAAAGTTGTCCAAAATCGCTGGAAATCAAATTAACCCGCTCTATTTTCTGGCCAAGTTCTCTTCCATACAATCGTCATTTATAAATTTCAGTTGCAATCCTAAAACAAGTCTAGAATTGCCTGCGGTCTACAGTTCAATATTGCTGTCACCAATGGACGTTGAGTGAAAGGCACACCAAAAATTCTGCGACAGTATTCTGCTAAAATCTGACTGACACTGTCAGTGTAGCAAAAAATTTAGAAGGAACTTCATTTTATCGAATATGATTGGTAAAATGGAGAGTTTTACAATCGCTTTTAAACTAACGTTTAACAATCAAACGTTCTACAAGCAGTCATCACTGAACGTCTATTGTAAGTTTGAAAGCAATTGAAAGCAATAAAAAAGCAAACGTTACGACGCTACAACTTATTCTAGCTGAAAGCTCATGTGTCAATCTTAAACAATTTTTAACGAGCAGTCTTCCGAAACTTAAAAACAGTTTTTGATTGTTCCACAATTGCAAAATCAGCAGCTTGGAGCTAAAATTCATTCAGGATATCAAGGTTTTCATACGGTTCATGTTTTGAGCTCCATTCAGCACTTTTGACATTATTTCCAGAACATCGTTTTCATTTTGTCTTTTAATTTTTCATTTTTTCTTCGAACAATCCTTTTAATGGGAATGAATCTCTGTCCCAACCAAAAGTTTCGAAAAGCAAAATATAGAAAAGTTATTTAATTTTTAAAATTTGCACAAAAAAATACTTTTTTTGCACACACTTGTCTTTTTCTCCTATGCTCCTGTGCTCTACGATGGCAAAGGTTTACAAAACTTGTTTACTAAAAAATCAAAAAGAATGAAAGGATAAGTTACAATGAAAGTTAGTCAACGTTGCAAACATTCCTCTTGTAATCAAGCATCTCCTTCTTGCATAAATTGCGTTTCTGGTTATCCAGTGACAAATCTTCTATAATACATTTTTTTGGCTTCAGGTAGACAGGCGGGCCCAACATGATGAATTTGGAACTGACCTGTCAGCTCGATGGAAGCCTTTTTGCACAACAAACCGGTAGAAAGGCGGAACGTGAGTCAGACGGCTCAATTAGGGTGCGAGAACTGATGAGTCATTGGCGATTTTTAGCGACAACTGGTGTGAAAATGCACAAAAATATTTCAAGAAGAACTATTTTTGGGAATGAATTTCGCAACAGTTTCAAACAGCGAAATTATTTTAATTTTTTAAACTTTTTATTATTTTTGCACGTGGTTTTCGATATCGTTGTTTTGTTGTTCTACAATGGCAAAAGTTATTTCATAATTTTTTTGCAAGTCGATCTGCATGATGTCGTTTTGATGTTCTACAATGTTTAAATAACTTGTTTACTAAAAAATCAGAAATAATAAAAGGAGAAAATCAAAGTTAGTCAACGTTGAAAACATTCCTTATTCACGCTTCTCCTTCTTGCATAAATCGCGTTTCTGGTTTTCTTTACTTCAATTATCGTTGTTTGTCAGCGTCAATTATCGTTGTTTTGTTGTTCTACAATGGCAAAAGTTTACATAACTTGTTTACTTAAAAATCAGAAATAATAAAAGGAGAAGTTAAAATCAAAGTTAGTCAACGTTGAAAACATTCCTTATTCACGCTTCTCCTTCTATTCAAGTATTCAAGCTTCTCCTTCTTGCATAAATTGCGTTTCTGGTTTTCTTTACTTTTAGCGTCAATTATCGTTGTTTTGTTTTTAATCTGAATCTGATCAAGGACTTTTAATTTTAGACAATTGGATCAATTTTTGATAGCGAGACAGACGTTTATTGGTGATGTATTTGGAGCTGATCGGTTAGCTCGATGGGCGCCTTTTGGCACGACAAAAGGCCGTGAAGGTGGAAATCAATTGAGTCAGACGGCGAGAAACAGATGAGTCGATGGCGGTTTTTCTCACGTCAAGTGGTGTGAATTGTGCAATAGCGCTAAAAACTTCAGAAAAAAACTAATTTTGGGAATTTTTTTGATACTTTTTTGCACGTTCTGATGTGAATGTTTGAAGCGCGTTTCCAATTTTCAGCGTTCTATGATACCGGACACTCACAATGAGCGTGATCGTCATTTGGTTTCAAACAGCGAAATATAGACAAGTTTTTTAAAACTTTTTATTTTTTTTGCACATTCTTTCTTGTTGTTGATTACTATAATTTGTTCACTTAAAAATCAGAAAAAATGAAAGGAGAAGTTAACATAAAACGTTGAAAACATCCTCTTGTAATCAAACTTCTCCTTCTTGCATAAATTGCGGTTCTGGTTTTCTTCACTTTCAGCGTTTTACTATACCGAACAATCACCACGTGTAATCGTCAATTGGTCTGCCAGGCAGCAGCCGTTTGTTGCGATAACGCGACGCGAACACAATTTGCGAACAAAAAATGAATCGATCGATCGATCGTTTGAATGTGGTTGTCTCGAGCGTCTGGTTTCTGCTTGCACACAGCGCATATTGATTTTCCTCGCGAACTAACGTGATTGCAAATGCGTAAGTGTAAGCTGTAATTTGTGCGTTGTTCCGAAATGACTCTGTTCGCGTGATCGGTTTGCGCATTTTGAAACCATTGACTCATTGAGACGGGTCATTCTTAAATCTGTCCATTTACAGACTAGTTCAACACGTTCTGCAAATCCTTTCAGACATTTAATTTGCTTGTAGTGGCTTAAATATATCGAATTTTAGCAGGTAGCTGGGCCAGTTTCTAACCTCTACAGATCATTCAAGGTTAGCTCAATCACATAGGCTGTTTCTTATGGAAAATAAAACGTTCCGCAAACGTTCCAGAAAGGCATTTTTCGTGTAGTTTCTGACTGCCGCTCTTTTAACAAAAAATAGGAATTTTTAATTCAAATATTGCAATTGTTTTTAGGTCCAATTCGTGGAGAAATTCTATGCCGTAAACTGTGCAATATGCTGTCTTTTCAGATTATTAAATGAGACGGTTACGCAAGCCATTTTTTGTGTAGTTTCTGTAAGCCTTTTGGTCTAAATATAATAACTTCATTTCATTTTTTTGTTGGTTAATTTTGTCAAAAATTTTAAACATTTTTAGCTGCGCTATATTCTCTCATTTCAGAATTTGAATTACGCATTTTATTCTCATTGATTTGCGTTTTGCGATTTATGCTAATTCGATCATAAAATGCGTCCAAAACACGCTGAAACTTGGCTGCTTTGACGTTCCCAACTTTGCGTTTGGGACATATTGGCTGTGCTGCGCAACGAATCAACGCAACTGAAGCATTAGAGTTGATATGACGAGTAAATCAAAATCTATTTATTTGATGCTGAACTTGTTTATAGGTCAGGACATTGACAACTTCATTATGCGAACATCGACGTCGAACTGTGCACGTCCGATTTTCCAGAGGAAACAACAGTGGTGTTGGTTGTCCATGGTTTGCGCTCTCGTGCGAGAAAGCGGCCTGCGGATATAAACCCAAATATGCTCCGAAAAGTAGGTTTTCACGTAGTTATTTTTCATTTTCCAGTTTCTTTCCCGTCGTAATTTGAAACAATTTCTGTTTGGAAATAGTGATGTAAATCTAAATTATCGATGTTTTCGGTTCAGGGACGCCGAATTTTCATTGTTTTCTACTGAATGAAAATCTGCCCGAAATTCAACGATTTCCAAACACAACTTTCCGACCGAGACGTTCCAATTGATTGGATTTTCGCTTGGAGCGCAGACAGCGATTTGCTGGTCGTCGTTACAAAGACGAGACAAATCATACGATTGGAGTTGTTCATGGTAACGACGCAGATGGTATTTAAGATTACTCAGACAAAATTTTAGAGCTAGTCACTGTTTTTTAGCGATGATCATTTACCAAACGATAATGCTCCACCTACATCAGTGGTGAGAGCATATGCAAGTACGTAAAATGCCAAATTTAAATTATGTTCTACGATTTATTCAGAGAAAACAGTTTTCACACGCTCAAACAAATGGGTCACGTTGATTTCTACGTCAAGGGCGGGCATCATCCAGATGGTTTCCGATTACCTTGTACAGAGGGACACCTGTAAGTTTACGTTTTCCATAATTCCACAGTTGAGTCGAATCTTATTTTTGAATCCGGGAAAGATCATTGATTTTTCCCAAATTAGTTGATCCACTTCGATCAAGTGAATAGCAATTGATCAATAATTCCGGTACCCCTTAATTCTATCCGGAACCTCTTAATTTATTCCGGCACCCCTTAAAGGGACACGGACATCGTTCCAAAAAAGTCTCAGATTTTTCTGAAATTTCGTGTACCCCCACCAAATCGACCCTCCCCACCAAGATGGCACTTACAGAATTTTTGTAGGACAGCCCATTCCTGAGTTACAAATCAATAAGGGGGATCCTACATTTCCTAGAAATTCACTGGTCTTTGCACGATTTGATTGCGGTTGGATATGCTGTGTACGGTAGCACTTTGACTGTTCTTTGCCGAAAATGAGGATTTTCGGCCATTTCGAGTGATTCTGATGACATGAGAGTTCTTCGCGACCTCGAATTAGCCTAGACAGGCCATGGAAACACAGGTTTGCGGTCATTTGGCCGACAAAGGCAAAAATTTGTCATTCGCTGACCAATCGTGGACGCGCGCAAAAGCACAAATCGATTTTTCATCGTTTCTCGGCTATTCAGCCACAAACCTGTGTTTCCATGGCCATTCTAGACCAATTCGAGGTCGCGAAGAACTCTCATGCCATCAGAAACACATGAAACGGCCGAAAATGGTCAGTTTCAGCAAAGAACAGTCAAAGTACTACCGTACAACGCATATACGACCGCAATCAAATCGCGCCAAGACCAGTAATTTTCTTGGAAATGTAGGATCCCCCTTATTGATTTGTAACTCAGGAATGGGCTGTCCTACAAAAATTCTGTAAGTGCCATCTTGGTGGGGAGGGTCGATTTGGTGGGGGTACACGAAATTTCAGAAAAATATGAGACTTTTTTGGAACGATGTCCGTGTCCCTTTAAATCATTCCGGTCCCTTTTCTGTAAAAGAGCCTGTTGGGTTGAAGGTTTGCAAGCCCCAAATGGCCGACAGACGACATGTCAAATGGCCGAGTTTGCGCTAGAAAATGTTTTTATGTTTTAGACCAAAAAGCTACGATCGATAATCGTCTGATGACCACTGCATGCGGAAACATCACGATTGTCAAATGCGCGCCATATCGCATTACATCGAAACTTTCCCAAATGGTGCATCAGTCGACAGTGCATGCAGAAACGTCGAACATCGAAATGTTTTTGTACGTAAACAAAACGATGTTGATCTGATAGTGACAATCTGGTCCCACATTATGCGAAGCTGGATGAACTGGAAAACCCGGAACACGCAGAGTCGTACGACGCTGTAGACCATGAAGACGCCCTTTACTACAGGTTTGTTCTCCCATTTTTCTCGTGTTTAATTCTTTTTGGTTTAAGAACAGTGCTGCATGGCTTCGCGAATTACACTGTGCTTCATGAACACCACTTCGAGGTAATGGTTTGAAACGTTCCATACGGTGTACTTTTCTGATTTTAATCGTTTCGAAAACACAAAAATTTGGAAATAACTAGCGAAGAAAAAGGTTCACATATGCTTTAAAAATCCGCCAAATCTCAATATTTTATGTTTAATCGGTAAAACAAAGTAAACGAATTCAAATCTGGTAGATTAAAATAGAGATTGATTGTTCGAGAAAATCTGATTGTTGGTTTGCAGGCTTGCAAATTGCAAACCAAAAGTGGACTTGGTCAACTTGGACGATTTTGTCCGCTGCGTAATGCAACCGACGGTTCTGTTGCCATTATTAAGAAATTTGGTGAGTCTCAAAGATGTTTCAACTGCGTAAATGCTCAAAATTGTAGGTCGATCGAGAAAAACAGATGACCGTTTGCGACTGGCGATCGACGTTAGCAGTCTGGTTGGAAACAATGGAGATTTCATTCGAGCGACATCCATCTACTACCAGCCAAAATTGGAACTGACTGATTGTTCTAGAAAATATGATTGTTGTTTTGATAGAAGACAGATTGTATGTCAAACTGGCCGCTTTCTGCACGGCGTAATGCAATTAATGCAGTTTGTTTAGGGAAAACAGTTTTCACTCGCTGAAACGAATATACCACGTTGACTTCTACATAAACGGTGGAATGCTTAATCCTCAATGCACTACTACGAGCTGGTTTCCGCTCACCATGTACTGGAGTGGCACATTGGACATGCCCTGTAAGTTTACGTTTTTTGAATTTCTGCAATTGAGGTGATCCAAATCTTATTTCATCGGGAAAGATCAATGATTTTTCCCAAATCAGATGATAACGGACTCGAGAACAAGCATTTTCACTTTAATTTATTGACTTAGCTTGCTCTTCACCACAATCTCCACAGCGTTGATCAATTTTGCGTTGATTATTGCTCATTTTGCTTTTATCCAAATTGCTGGAACTAATAAGTCCTATTAGTCCTATTGAGAAATGCCATAGCTGTAGAAAATATAAATTTCCCATAAAATATGACTCTTTGGTTTGTAGGCTTTCAAGTTAAAATACCGGCATTCGATTGCCAGTCACAAGAACTTGATGAGTTTTCACTATGTTTCAACTGCGTAAATTTAGGTCAGAATGAGAAAAGAAAATAGCAATTGCAGCGATCTAGCAAAGTTAGAGATCTGGCTAAAAAGCTTCCGTTTCATTCAAGAGACATCCATTGACTACCATTTGAAAAATTGGACCAGGTTAGTGCGTTTAATTGCTCAGATCATCATCCACAGCACAAACACATTCTAGAGAAATTCTCACAATTCAATTATCAGCTTTTGTGCAAAATTGTTCCCGGCAAACTTGAAATATCGAGTGGTGGAATTGGCCGAAGCAGTCAAAGACTTGAACAAAATCTCTGTAATTGCAACAACGGAAGTTGGCTGCGCCGATATTTGGAGCCGCTAAACGTTAAAGAGAAATGCACGATGTAGTTTGCCCTGGCTTAAAAGCGTTCTCCTTTGTTGAATTCGAAGGCTATTGATCTTCCATTCGATAAACGAGAACAGGTTAGTGCGTACAAGCACTGAGGATTTTATCCGCTACACACATTTCCATTTGAATTTAACGAAACTCGGGACTTGTTGCATGCTGAGCACGAATGTCCGAGTCTTGAGGCATTTGAAAATGCTAAATACTTTGAGAAGAATGTACGCACAACTCAAGAAAATTCCAATTTGCTGCTCTGAAGACAATCCTATTTGCCATAGGGCGAAATTCAGGTATGAAATGCTCCGCCTTTCAATTCGAATGGTTGCTTAAGAGCGCGATTTCAACTGCGTTGTCAACATTGAAAGTGAAAACCAGAAAGTTACCACCTTTGAGCAAAATTGTTTTAGATGAGCTCGAGATAGTTGTAATGGAACTGGCCGAAACAGTCATGCGGCTAAGCCGATGAACTGTGCCAAGAAGTACCTGATGCGATTTGCCCTCTCTACAAAAACGTCCTTCTTCGATGAATTCGGAGGACCTGCATCTCCTACCATTCGGAAAACTGGAACAGGTTAGTTCGTACAAGCACTGAGAATTCTATCCGCAACGCAGGTTTTCATTCGATTTTAGCGAACCTGCTTGCTGGATACGAAAATCCGAGTCTTCAGGCGTTTGCAAATGCACACAACGCAAGGAAATTCGAATTTGCTGCTCTGAAGACAATCCTATTTGCCATAGGGCGAAATTCAGGTATGAAATCCTCCGCCTTTCAATTCGAATGGTTGCTTAAGAGCCCGACATCAACTGCATTGTCAACACTCCAACGAGAAAGTCCGATTAGAGCGCTCCACGTGTGCGAAAGTAAAGGAGACAACCCCGAACTCTCGAAATATAGTCTACAAGAACTACAAAGACTACAAAAACGCTGTCTGTATCATGTTTTAAACGCGCCTAAACAACTATAAACTAATAGTTTTGGCTTTCTTTCAAAAATAAAATGGAATTCAATAGAATGTGAAGAAGCTTGGTGATCAAGGATCAAAGTTTGAAAACAAAACGTTAACAGGAGTACCGCATGAGCGTTGTGCAAACATTTAACAACAACGAAGCAATCAAAGCGAAATGATAGTTTCTTGGCTGATGCACGCCCCAAATTTGATTGAACACTGATATTTGCATTACAAATGGGTATTACAAACGAATTGACCATGTTGAAATGTGTAAAAGACAACAAATTTGAAGTTTGTTCGCTCCAATTCCCAGTAGAGACAGCAGACCAACGTCTTATATTATTACTGAACAGCCGAAGAAAAAAGCCGAACAAAAATGAAAAGTATTGTTAGGTGGAAAATTATTTAAATCATCGAATTAAGCTTTCAAATTCAAAACAAGCATATTGAACACTGGAGCAACTACTGCGCAACTAAATTAAACTACCAGTTCCAATTTGACGGTCAAAAATATGTGTTTGGCAAGCGTGCAACCTGTCGTCCAAAAAAAAAAACAAAGCAAAAGAGAACAACAGACCAAAAACAAAATGTCGAAAACAGAGCACTTTTCATCTCCTGTTGAAATCTACCATAAAATTGAGTTTTAGACTCAAAGTAGCATATGTAGCACAACACGAACGATCAAAGAATGCAAAACGGTTATAGAGCCCTTTCTACAATAGTTCTGCTTAAATTTTCTTTTGTTTGAATCTACTATGAATTGTTACGTGCTGAATAAAGGTTAAACTACCAATCTTTGAGGTCTCTCCAGGAATAGAACAATTTAATCTAAACCAAACGCTGAGAACAACATTATAGTTGAAGTCAAGCAAGAACAAAAAAGCAAATTGTACTTTGATCTGCTTATCTTCCCGTGATACCAGAACACTACCAAAAAAACAGGCCCATCTAAATGGTGTACAAACATGTTCATCCGTTCAAAAACCGAGCCCAGGATTCCTAAACGTCTGATACGTCTGACACTTGCTCCTGAAGTTGCCAAGAAAAATGTTTACAAATGATTTGGTGTAAGAGTTGCTGGAGTCCCCCAACAACTATCAAACATAGTTCCAGCAAAACTTCCTTTTAGCTTTTGTCATTTGCGGTTATAGTCTCCGCCTTTGCGCCATGTCGTCATAGCGACTAAAGACCGAACAAAAATTCTTGTTTATCGCAAAAAAAAATTTGCAAATCACTCAACAAGCTAGATCATCACAAAATACGTTTCAATTTTGATTTGAATGCAAAGCGATGATAAAAATACACAAAAAAGAGCTATTCATGACAGCTGTGTTCATCTAAAGTGCTGAAATGAAAGAAAAAAATACAATAATAAAATTCATTTTTGCGATGATGGTTAGAGTCATGTGTAAAAATCCATGATGTCCTAAACAAAAATTATTAAAAAGTTAAATTAAAGTGTTTCAAATGTCTGCGAGAAAAGACTGAAAGGACTTACAAAGCTCACAAGATTACATGGTTACAAGATGACAACGCAAGCGATTAAAGAAGGAAAAAGGAAAATACAGATCCGGCGATGAATTACGCTTAATGGAAGTCGGTCGCTAAAAAACATTTATAAAAACAGTCTAATTTTGTCAAAACGTCGATTGGTGACAAGGTGATGGTTAAGGAATTGTAAAAAGAGGTTAATGTATTTTTGCAAATACATTGGACGGAATTGGATTGGATTGGAAGTTGGACGCCAAAAAAAAAACAGTCCGATCTTGTCAAAACGTCGATTGGTGACCGATGGTCAAGTAATAGCGAATCGTAAAAAGAGGTGAATGTAATTTCGCCGTAACTAAAAATTAAAAAGTCGTATGTATGCACGCGCCATTGAAATATTCATAAAAACGGCGATGAAATGATTTGGCAAAAGGGACTAAACAAGGACTAGACAAGATAGAGATTCACACGAGTGACGCTTGCAGCAACCACTCTAAAAATGCCAATTTCTAGAATTTGTTAATCCATCTGATTACCCTGCACTAGAGTGACACATCATAATCTATCAGTTAACTCAATTCGAATGGTTAACAATATTTTTTATCTAGCGTAATCCTAAGAACAAAATATACGCGTGTCTTCGCGCTGACACAAACCTAGTGAACATGTGCTTAACAACTTCATTGTAAAAATCACCGGTCACTTCAAGGTCAACGATTGTCGGGACCAAAAATCAAATATTTGAGCTAACAGTGTTATGGCAATAACTATGCGCTGCGCTCAGTTTATACGATTTAGGTAAAATACCACAGGTGTAAAAACTGCAAAGGTAAACGATAGCAAAACGCAAAACGAAAAACAAAGTTAACGTGAAAAATACAAGAAAAATACAAGTGAAAAGAAAAATACCCTTGTAATACCGACGCTACATATATCGTTCAAGTTATTAAATTAAATTGGTTTCACAACGTTTTATTTAATCGCTATGAACTACTCATCAAGTGAATTTAGCTTTTAAACTTTTAAGCTAGACGAGATTTGGAGCAAAAAATTTTCTGACTAGGCAGGAAAGATGAATGAGAACAGGCCCGCCCAGCTGATCCACGACAAAAAGTTTAGATTTTATGAAACGAAATGATTGAAACAAGCAACAGCGATTAGCATAAAACAGATAAAAATCTATCTTATCGTACGGAAACAATGTAGGCTTGGGGAGATCTGTTTGCCTTGAAAAATGATTATTTCGACATTAAGCTGGAGTAGAGCACAGAGAGCTGACCAGAGCACTTTTTGTATGTTTTAGACCGCATTCGCCGCCAGCAACGCTTGCGACTCGCGGTAACGAAAATAGTACAACGCTATTAACCGTTTAGTTTACTCTAAAATGCGGAATACATCCGTATTGATGGAACATCTGGTGCCAAAAAATGTTGATTCTGATGAAATAAAGACGCGAAATACAGATTTGGGTTGTCGCGGAATGTCGCGGGATGAGATGGGATGATCCGTCTTTCGCATTGTTTCAGGTTGAAAGGTTGGAAAACCTGGCTAGAAATATTCAAGAATACAAAAACCGTTGATTCTATTTTCTTAAAACGTATAACATCTGCGGTATTTAAATAATCAAAATGTTTGGCAAAATGTTTTAGACCACGCATTCGCCGCCAGCAACGCTTTAAAGGTTAGAATACCTGGCTAGACAACTTCAAGAATACAACAACCGTTTGGCTCAAAAATGCTTATATTAAATACTTACATAATTGGTTGATTTCTTGTAAACTATATGTAAACTGTAAACTGTAAGCTCACATTCAAGTGAACCCACATAGGATACCTGAAAGTTAAAATATTTAAACATGGTTTTGATGATGATGTTGATGGTTTTGTATGGGCCGTACGGTACGACCAAAAATTGAATTTGCCATGGGCCCTGTGGTATGGCCCTACGGCACCAAAAATTGTAATTGCACGCCATAGTCTGTTGACGAATTAGGACAGGCAGATGGCCACATTTATTTTGAGTAAAGGGTTGTTTGGTTAACAGACGCATTTTTGTTGTGCAAGAAGATGCTGTGAAAAAAAAAATAAAAAAAACTTAAATGAAGATCAGAAAAAACAGACCAAAAGCCAAATGTGGTCAAAAACTGAGCACCTCTAATGACCAGTTGCTGTTCGAATCTACCATAAAAATGAGTTTTACTCCATCAATCTAACATTGCAGTTGCAAAAAAGGAGAAGGAGAATAAAACTAAAACTGAGGAAGCTGGGGACCAACACGAAAATTGCATTTTTAACTGCTTTGATGTTGACAACACAAGCGATCAAAGAAGGAAAAAGGAAAATACAATTGTCGTATGGACTACTCTACAAGTTCATTCAATAAGGCCTCTAAATGATGGTACGCGGATGAATACCACGGAGAAAAGTTTTTTGAAAGCGGCCCATTCGAAGTTACAAAAAATGATAGCTACAACTATGTAGTGAGTGAAAAACGGTTGGAAACGACAGCAGTTGGATCACAATTAAAACTCAACATTCTTTCTAAGCTTCAAGCTTACGTGTTTGTGGGAACCTTCACAAATTAGTCTACTACTGATGGACACAAAAAAAAGTAAAAAATTGATAAACTTTCAAGGAGCATTTAACAGATCCTCCCGCTGTACACGCGTGAACTAAGCTACAAAACCAATTTCAAATCGAATGAAATCCCAATCGTCCGAGAAAGATTTTGCAAGAGCAAGGGAACAAAATTCTGTGTTTTAGGCTTCAAGCTCACGTGTTTGTTGGAGACAAAAGTAGCTTTTCAAACTAATAAATCCCGAGCAGCTCGCTCTTGCAAAAATTGAGACCAACGGTAGCCTCTATAAACAGGAATGAGATTTTTTAGTTTTTCAAACGAATTGACCGTGTTGAAATGTGTAGAGCACTACAACTACAAGCAGTATTGATGTGGAGTTACAAAAAAAAAACGTCACACGAGGTGGAAACGCTTGGAACAAAAATGAAAAATTTTGTCAAATTTTTACTTGTCCTACTTGTCTAATACAGTATGGTGATATTATTAAAGCCACAGTTTAAAGAAATTAAAGTAATTCATTCAAGCCCAAGCCCAAAAATTTTATTAATAAATCAATAAGATACAATATATCTTACAAGAAAGTTGAGAACATTTTACAACGACAACCAAAAATCTGAAAATAATTGCGAATGTGAACCATTTGTGCACTATCGCAGAACCACGAAGAATGCTGACGCGTCCATCTTACTCAATCAAAAATTCTTAAACTTCCAGTTGTTTACTTTCAATTATGGTTGCCTTAAGGAATTTTGCTGCAATCGAGTAGTATGCTTGAGCAGAGCCGATACATCCTATTCGCTTGACATACAGGCTTACAAGAGTTATCGTAATTGACCAAAAATCCACATTGACTTTGTTCGTTTGCAATTTCGTAATCTAATGTGCAAAAAAAATTAAATTAAGTTCAGAGAACAAAAACCAAAGGCAAAAACAGAGCACCAGTTGCTGTTTATGTTCTACCATATAAATGAGCTTTACTGCGTCGACTCAAAGTAGCATATGACAAAAAAATAATAGAAGGAGCATGAAACTAAAAATGCAGTAGGAAAACAACAAAACTGCAATTTAACTGCTTTGCATGGTTGCAAAAATTCTGATTCAACTTACTTCTAATTGCATTTCGTAAATTGCTGCGCGCTAGATCGGTTGGATAAAGATTACACTACCAATATATTCCAGAGAAAGCACAAACCTGAATCTGAGCTGAATGCAACATTCCGTTTGAGTTTAAGTAATCCAAGAACAAAACGCATTGGCTTGATTTTGCAGTTTCAAAGGTTAATCCAACGCAAACAACGGAGATTTGGCCAGTTGTTTCACGAATGCTACCCGTCCAAAAAATGCACGGAAATACGAATAACAAAACGAATTGTCTTCATTTTGCTTTATAGTTATACAAAATTCGGCTCTACTAGCGAATCGGGGCCAAAACTAAATCAGAGGGGCCAAAATGTGGAATGAGGGATTCGCTAGTAGAGCCCAAAATTCGGTTATAGTTTCCGCCTTAGCGCAGAAGTAGAAAATTCAAGGGGACAAAGGTCAAGGGGTAGCGGCTCAAGAGAACAAAAAAAACTTTTTTAAAAGAATTTTTAAAGCAATTGAACACACAGGTTGAATTCAAAAATTATTTCGGACTGCCCACCGATCACAGCTTCAAATTGGCGACGCAATATTAAAACATGGGAATTGCGTTTTAAAAGTGAAATTTGATGTAAACCCACGTGCAAGGAGATGCAAAGTTAAGCTTCAAAAATAAAAAAAAAGAGGTACACGGCAGCAATTTTGAAAAAACTGAAATTTTTATAAAAATTTAATAATTTTTAGTTTCAACTCACAAATGTGATTGAAAATTGGCATTTTTCACATGGCACGCCTTCAACCGCATTATGACTGTGCAACATGTTTCAACATGTTTCGTACAAAAATTAAAATCAAACGGCGAAAGGTCTAATTTTCTTACGAAAGGTCAACATGCTTGTCTTTTATGTCGTTGACTGTTCCCAGTTACAGATTGACAAACTGAGAACGTTGGAAAACGCAACGCCATGAAGAATAAAGAAGATACGATACCAAGATACCAAAAATATCGCTTAAATATTGCAATAGCAAATTACAAGTAAAAAGGATTAAAAAATCGATATCAATAGGCTTGTATCAAAATCGATTAAAAAAATCAAAGACTGGTCTGATTAAAGTTAATCTCTTCCGCAATAGAGCAAAACTTGATTTAGAAATCAAACTTTTGTGCCAACGTAGTGCCACCAATGCTGTAATTCTTGTTGATAGAGCCTAAAATGCAGAAATTCAAAAATTCGCGGTCAAAAATCGGTCAAAAATCAAACCAAAAAAGCCAAGATTTCAATATAGACGCTATTTGATTATGTCTGAGCCAGAAACAATTTATCGGAGTTTTAAATTGCGGCGTTTTAAATAGCATTCAAAAAGTTATATTGTCGCAATGTACAACCTACTGTGATCATGAGGCGAGGGGGCAGCATCCATCCCACCAATGCGCTCATTTTGGTTGATAGAGTTAAAAGCAGGCAAAAATAATTTCTGAAACCATGGTGGTATCCAAAATTGTGTTTCTCACATCTCCGCAAAATAGTTGAATAGAACCGGACAGCAATGCTTTAAAGGTCTCTATTCAAGCGCAGATTGCTCAGTACACTGTGGATAAACTGACGATCCCCCTCTATAATAAAGCGCAAACTAACGGTATGTTTGTGTGTTTTTCCGTCCGCACCGGAGTCATTCGAGACGTTGAAACGACCGGTCGTTCAGAAAACTCAACACAAAAGAGACGACACCACCGGGCGTCGAACTCAGACACCGAGCACAACAGACAAACGCACTGCCAATGAGCCACCACGCGCACGTCTTTCAAACGTTGCAATGAGGATAGATGTCAGGTGTCTCATTTTGCGATGAAACGGTTGTTTGTTGGAGAGAAGCAAAGTTAAACAACGGTTCAAAGGAGAATCAAATCGAAATTATATCTGTTCTTAAATGCGAAAATGAAAACCATCGTGATGTGCTTGAATTTTGCGCGCGCTCCTGTTCAGTATTCAAAATTTAAGGGAACTTACAACCACACTGAAATTTAAATAGCGGCGCGGATTGCGCGCGCTTCAGCGTTTATTACCTTAATGTTATTAAATTGAATTAGGCCTCTAAGGTTTCGCGTTTCTAAAGCTAGAAGCAGCTCATAAGTTCAGAATAAAGAAAAATCAAGTTCAACGTTTAAATAAAGTGACTTTTGTGGATGGCGAGATTTTTGATGTTGAAATTGTAGAGGAACAATGACCCGAGTCAAAAATTATGCTAATTAAAAGCAGTGTAGCGCCACAATATTGTTTACAATAGCAGTCTCGCATAAAAATCATTGAACAACAATATCAGTTTATGACAAGAAGACATGGACCGGAAAAATCTTAAACTTTCCTGCCAACTCACCTAAAACTAAGTGTTACGATAATTGTTGTAAGAGGTGCTGGAGTCCCATTGCGTTCAATATCCGACGCTATCTAGAAGACGATTGAACCCACAAAAATAGATTTGATTTTTTCATTTTCGTTTATGGTCTCCGCGTTTGCGGCATCGGAACCGGTAATAGCAAAGACAAATCGGAATTTAAGTTGATAAGTTACGCAATTCACTTCAAAACACGCGTTATCTTTTTTTGGAATTTAACACGGTACAAATACAAAAGTCTAGGTGTTAAATAGGTTTCATTTAAGCGTTCCGTGTTGCTGTCGCAATAAATCGCGAAAATCAAACTACCCAAGTACGACTTAATGCAGAAAAGAGGAAAAACAGAAAGGAAATAGGGTTCCTGCGGTGGTCCGCAAAAAAATGTAAAAATAATTCTGATCATTGGAGCATGGTAGCGTTTAGTGGTGCACTCAATTGAAGAGTAAATAGGTGAAATTCCAATTCCATGAAATTCCATTCCATTCTCAAAAAAATTGTTTAACTATCAAATCAAGAAGCCGACAGCCAAATTTAGTCGAAAATGGACAAAAAGGGACAAACCGATTTTGCATAGCTTCTTAGAAGCGGCTGATTTGTTTAAATTAATGACAGATCTACGAAGGTTTTCCCGCACAACTCACAAAAACCATGCTGATTAATTCAAAACCTCAAAGATGCAGTTTTTTATCCAACAAAAACATTTCTCTCTTTTCCGGCTTGAGTTTTCCTCTCGTTTTCGTTTTCCTCTTTTTTCTGAGAAAAAAAAACATTTGCGCGGACAGCGCGGATAACGCGCCTGAAAGACGTTCAAAAAAATCAACACGCAGTACAGACTGCTCAAGGTCCGAGAAAATATAATTAGCTGTTTTGCGGTTTGTCCACATTTTGGTCTTCACTGCAAAAATCCTTTATAAGGTTGATTTTTTCACAGTTCAATTGCTGTTGATTTTTGATTTTTTTTTTAAAGACAAAATCCAATAGAAGAGTTCCTTGAGTTGCCACGTTGTTTTTAAAGTTGATAAGCACAGTCAGGAAAACGGCACAGGAGTACAAAAAATTGTTTCTTTTATAGATATTTTCTTAATTTTAGCCAAAGCATGAGTGCCACATTATGTTTAAGATGAAATAAGACGCTACCTACGCCATCGTGGTAGGGAAAACAAAAAGTTCTTAAAGGCTTATTTGAGCTTTTGTCATTTGTCAAGCATGAGTGCCACAGTTCCCACATGTGCTTTAGAACTAATCACCGCAGTGGTTGAGAAGACTCTAAAAAATTATTATTTTTGAGCAAATATTGCAATGTTATAAATCGGAAAACTAACTTGGTCATATAGAGGTCATAGTTGTACCTTACAACCAATCAACTCCAACCATTTAGGTTTTAATATGTGTAAGGCCGCACTACTTCTAAACGTACGAGAAACTCCGTCAGCAAAAAATGTAAAAATAATTGTGATCATTGGAGCGTTTACTGGTGGACTCAATTGAATAGTAAATAGGCGAATGACCACGTAACATGATGATGTAGTTGTATGAGCAGCAGAATTAAACCACTCTCTGTTAAAGATAGTTGAAAGACAAGTTTGGAAGGTTGGAAGACTGTTTTTAAACTCGTCGTTTTTTGACATTAATTTTAACAAAAATTAACTTTTTCACAAAAGGATGCTATGAAGCACTAAAATGGAGCTGTGGAACTAAAATGAACTAAAATGAAATGAAATGAATTTGTCTTTATGCGGCAAGTATTTTCTGGAATGATGGTAAAAACGAACAAATTAGCATCTTAACGTGTAAATCTATCTATCGAGTTTGAGCGACATGCGCTCTGTGTGAGGACGCTGATTATGTTCTTTAGACGTACAACTTTTGTAGAAAACGGCCCAAAAATTAAATTAAAAAAGTAGTAGCTTGAGTGGACTTCTTACATTCAAAAATGATTTTGAACCGTCGACCCCATAATCAATGTCAAATTAAAGGATGCTCGGACTGACCAGACACACAAAACGAAATTATGATTAATAATTAAAGATGGTCGAAGATAAGATTACAAGTTCAAGTGTTCACAGTGATAAATGTCAAAAAGGACGTTCAACCTGCACGAAACATAAGTAGTCCTGCAGATCTGTGGTCTGACTGGCTAAAGTAGCGGTATTGCTGGCAAAAAAACGGATTAATTTAAATCCAGGAACTAATTTAAATAATTTAAATGTTCAAAAATAATCATTGGGACCAATTACGACCGCATTGCCTGACCGTCGCATTGATTGACACGCATTGCCTGAGCTCAATTTCATAGCAAGAAATATTATCGATCACAGCTCGATCACAGCAAGTCCAAGTCCAGCAAGCAAGACCACAGACCAATACGACCAAAAACAATTCTGAGCTGTCTGGTGATGGGTTTGTATGGGGCCAATCCACGACCAAAAATTGAAATTGGAGTTAATAGTTGGTTAAGAAACTTGCACAACTGCAAACAACAATGAAACAGACAACGAAGGTAGTCGTGGTCAATCAAAAATAATTTTGAATTGTTATTGAATTGATTAATATTTCTATTGTTTTCGATGCAAATGAACCTTGTAAACGCAACGCAAACATAAAATGAACGTGGGCAGCCTTTTGACGTATTACAAAAAAACCTACAAATTAATTATTGAGAATTTCAAGTATTTACTCATCAAAAATCAATTGTAGTAGACCAATTTTTAAACTGTGGTTAATTCGAGTCATTAGGAACATTGAAAAGTAACTCTGTCTGTAAAGGATGACCTTCAGAGTCCGAACCAAAAATAGTCATCTGTAATGTTTCGTACTACAACAAGTAGCAATTTGTTGTTGACATTGGTCCAAAAATTAGTGAAATGTGTTCACTTGTCGTTTGCGCAGTAGTGAACGGAAAAATTATGCTAATTAAAACGTGTAAAAACAAAATCGCTGCCTATTCAAACCAGTTTCTTCAAGTCTTAACGTCAACAGCGTACTATTTTATGCAATCAGAATCTAGGACCTCACAATGGCTACTGTACCGCAACAATATTGTTTACAACAGGAGTCTCGCACAAAAATCCTTGAACAATAATACGCGTTTATGAGAAGAAGGTTTGGACTGCAAAAATCTTAAAATCGCCCGCCAACTCACCTGAACACCAAGCGTTTTACGCTAATTGTTGTAAGATATGTCTTCAACAAAAATAGATTTAAGCTCTTTTGATTTTCGTTCATGGTCTCTGTGTTTGCGCCATGTTTGCGTCATCGACGGAAACCGCTAATACCATAAAAATTGGCTGAGAGATAGAGTGAGTGGCAACGCACCAGATGGTTGTCCAAAAAAACAAAGTTTTCTCCCGAAAAGATTCTAGTACAGCGCACTAGCAGTTTTCAAATTTTTCATAGGTTGATGTTTTAAACTCGCCTGGTCGCACAACCAACTATGACGCGTCAATCGGTTCTTGTAAATAACTGAATTGTGGCAGTCGTCGTCAAAAAATGAATTTTAAACCGCGTGAATTAACTACAATTAGGAATACTGAAGAGTTACTCTGCCTGTAAATGATGACCTTCAGAGACCGCACCAAAAATAGGTAATGTTTGGTACTACGACAAGTAGTAACAAAAAGTTTAAGCCACTAGAGTACGCCACGCAAAGTAAAAACGAGTTCTAGGAATATTATTTTCGAATTTTATCCATCGACTCAAGGATTCACGGAAAACTTGTAAAAAATGGTCGAAACGTTTTAACATCCATGACTGTCACCAAAAATCAATTATGTATAATTAATTATTCATGTGAAAATAGACTAAAAAACCCTAAATATAATTATTATAATTAAAATTACTAAAAACAATAATTAAAGCACAAGTCAATAGGTTTTGAGAAAAGCAGTGTCCAAAATTGGTTGTGAATGTGATTGTCAACATTTTGAAAGACGAGAAAGAAGATCACTCCGAACGGCTACTGTGTTTCTTCCGTGCCAATGGGCGATTGACCGGCCCAAGGCTGCAAAAATTGGTTAACGTTAAATTTTCTCAAACGTAGCTCATAAGCGGAAAATGTTTCATTGCGCTGAAAATTTGAGCACAGAAAATGAGAATAAAAAAAGAAAAAAAATCTTAAATGCCAAAGAACTTTAGGTCGATCTGCACAATCTGGTCTCACAGATAATTGACCAAAATGGCTTGAAATTTACCGTATATATTTGAAACATCAAGGAGCAAGCTCGCAAGCGCCTGCCTATACGAGAGTCAAAAACTAAAAAATGAAAACGCTCATTTTGAGAATAATGACTTGAAGCCCGTTGTCCTTTCCCTGTTTTAATCCATATTTGATCCATTTTCCGTCAATTTGTCAATTGTCTTACCTTTCCGTTCCATCTATCGTTTCTGTTTTTCTATTGCTTCCGTTCAATCGAATCCACCACCCCTACGCACGTTTACCGTTCACTTATCTCAGATCCTATGTTTTATGAATGAAGCAATAATGTCTGTGCGTAAATCAAATTGATTAATTAATTAATCTCGGTTATACTAGGTACCGGCCGTCAAAAATTTAACTGCTACTTCTATGAAAAAAGTTGACTACAGCATTGATCACAAAACCAGTTCCCAAAAATTGTATTTTGAAATAGCTTCCTGATCTTTCTGAATTGTTATGCAATGCAATTTTGTAACAAATCTTAACAGGCGGCTTCCGAAAGTCCTAACTGGCAAATTCCAAACATTCCTCTGGATAGCGCACCATTCAATATTACCCCGTACCGGTACAGAAAAAGAAGAACAAAGTATCCAGAGGCTTGGTACAATTTCTGCTTTTGAAGTTCCTGCTGACATCTTTCCAACCTTTGATGCTCAACCAACTTTTGTGCACGTTTCCAAATCGAACCTCCAAAAATTGAATTTTTTCACAGCTACACTTCCTGATCTTTCTGATTTGTTGTTATTTAATATCAAAGTAGTTAATATATCTAATAACTAATAGCTAGTATCAAAAATTGCATCAGCTGTTACGCGCCGACTAGAGCATGAGTTCTAGAGTTCTAAACAAGACGCAAATTAAAAAGAGAGAGAGTATTGTTTCGATCGCGCTGGCAGCGCACAGAATAACCTCTAACCAGACAATCGCATTAACGAGCTCTTCAACGTGTTGTCTGAGCAGCAGACATTGACTGCTTGGCGGTGACCAACACAGCTGCAACTTTTGCAAACACGAAGCACATTGCTTTTAGTAGAGGCTCGGCTGTGGCAATGACCGTTTTGCTTAAAGGTAATTTGGTATATTAATCTTTGATCAAGATCTTAACATTACACCTCTCGTCAAAAAATTGTTTGATTTCGTTTTTTTATGCGTCACCGATGAATTGCAAAAAACTGCAAGAAATTTGACTTTATTTTGACTATTATTAATTATTTAAAAAATTGAAATTCTTTACGACAGATAGCGCAAGCAAGATTTTAAGAATCCGACAGGAAAACAAGCACAGAAATGATCAACAAATAAACTAAAATTTAGTGAATGTGATTTAGTGAAGAAAATCTGTGTTATGTTTATGTGTGCACTATGTGCGCTAAACTGTGAGCCAAACCAAACTTTGGTTCAAACAGATCGGCCCGAAAAAATATTGTCTGGTAGAACAAAGAGGAGGCTTTAGACAGACGTTAGTAGTGGCTTCCTGTTTCTAGATTAAAAAGAGCATTCAAAGAGAACGCAGATTTAATTGAAAAAGGAAAATGAAGCTCCAAAAAAGTAATATTTGACCTGAAACGTTTCATCACAAACAAAAAACTGCCTTGTTAACTAAATTTGCCAAATTGGACGAACGCTGACGAAACAAAATGTGTGAATTATCAAAAATCTATTGTAGTAGACCAACGTTAAACGGTTAATTCAAAATATTATAAAAAACATATGTGCTCATCAACCACAGGCCATAAAAATAGGAATCATATGTAGTAGCACAATCATCTTGTCTGTTATAACAAAGAGGTCTAAAGTCTAAAGTATGTTGACGAAAAACCGATCTCGACGGAACTCCAAAAATTCAATTGTTTGTAAACGTTGACCCAAAAAGACCATTAGTGTCTAAATTCTCTACAATGTTCAGACCGGAAAGCTACCAAATTAATCTCAGTTTGGAGGTGAGATGAACCAGTCCGACCAAAAATTCCTAAACAACCATAAACATGTGGAATACGGCGGTGGACTCAAAAATGACCTAAAATGATTTCATATGATCGTCCGTTTACGACAAAGTAGTTGTGGAGCGGTCGTCGTACACTCAAGGAGCGGTCGTATTAAAATCAAAAATGATTTTGAAAATCGAATTTTCAGTTTAAATAAACGGTCTACAACGATTGATGACGAGTACTTGTGTAACCTAACAATTTGAACTCGTCTAAATCACTCTCCGTCCGCTTTCCAAGAACACCCTGTTGGAAGACAAAAATAGTGAAACCCTCGTAGTGTGTGATCGTGACTGTTTAAAGCTTTTCTAAATTTTTCGAATCTATTAAATTCGCTCTAGTCAAATGGACAGAATGGACTACTACGAAGATCAAAAAACTATTTTATTTTTTGTTTTGTGTCAAATTTTCCACATTTTCCTGCTTCCACGTTCAATCGTTAAATTCTGCGAATCGAAAGTCGAAGATAATGCAAGTGCCTGCACCTTAGTTGTCATACCAAACTTGCAGTGCGCACACAGAGATCAAGACAGCGAAAATGGAGCTTTAAATGGAGAATTCCCGTCCTCACCACACTAGGATTCATTAATTAGCAAACAACGAACAAAAAAAAATGTAAAAAAAAGTTATAAAAAAGGTAAACAGTAAACTGTTTTTTTGCACGGTAAACGGAAAAAATGATACAAATTCCAGGCGATAAATGTCGAATTCAAAATGCACTAAACGGATTTTCGAACATCCAGCCCAAAAATATTTTCAAAGCGTTCAAAAAATACTTTGTTTGTAACGTGTTTTTACTGTTGCAAATACAAGGTTTAATTACCCAAGTTTGAGGTACCGCTAACCAAAACGTTGGATCGCTCTCCCCGAAGATCTAACAAAAATACTTTTAAAGCACTCAGCCCATCAGCTTTGAAATATGAAGAAGGAACGAAAGGAGCAGACTTCTACAAAAATTCTCCTATTTATTTAATTTTCAATCTATTGCCAGCCCTCCGTACTGCAATTGATATTGATTTGCTGACTTTAAACATTTTTTTGCTCATTTTCTTTCACGGTGAACTATCTAGGATGTCTAGGCTACGTACGCCAGGCCATGATCATCGAATTAATTGGTTATGAACGGATTGGTTATCAAACAGTCAGCCCTAAAATACTTGATTTGTTAACAGCAAACCATTCAATCTTTTAGCAAAAATAATGCGTTAAAAAACAAGTTAAAAAGAACATCGAAAATTCAAAAAAAAAAATTTTGACAGAGAGTGTCAAGAAATTCTTGTCTCCGATTTGGTGACGGCAAAGCATTCAGCCGCTAAGCATCACAAAAATGTCAAAAGAATGAAAAATAATTAGCGGAAAATTTTCAAAACACAACAATTGGCTGGCGACAGTGTATACCAAATTTCAGCTTCTCAGCCCAGCCTCCCTGACCCGCTTGGCACCTCAGGACCGTGACAAAAATTCAGACTACTCAATAGAGTGTAAAAGGAATGCAACGCGCAACTGAACAATAAGTAAAATTTTGATTTGGCCGCCAAATCGGAGAGCGCCAAATTATCGTGGCTTACATACACGTAATTGTAATTGGGAAAATGGCTATAACACATTGCTTAACGAAAAACCAGGCCGATTAAAAAAAAAAAAATTGATTTTGACATTTTGAATGGTGACAATTCGGGAAAACGATTGTTATCCAAGTATTTATTACAAGAAAACTGAATGATTAAAAATTCCGAGCTTCTCATTCAGCAGACACGAAGGGTTCAAAAATAACTGATAGAAGAATAACAAACATAGCAGGCGAATAGCAAACTATGATTCTTAATGTTCGTTCCATTGTGATTGTTTATTAGCCGTAAAACCGACAAAAAAATGTGATTCCGCTGTTTTCATGCAGATTTCCAGAGTAACGCAAAAGTTTTATGTTCATTTGTTTCCGTCTTCGTCTGTTAACTAACAAGAGTGCACCACAACCCACATAGCACGTGGGGAACAATTGCAAACACTATGTCTAAAGGACCAATTTTTTGCGTTTGTACACCATACATACACCAATACACAAAAATCCATTCAGGGTGTTGTCAACAAAGAAGCTACAAAAAATGTTTTCAAAACATCCATAGAAATTATCTGTGCATTGTCGACTATCTTTACTATCCTGACGGCTTGTGATTGCGGCCTTGAACTTGGGCATTCTAGTGAATTTTTCGCGTTTTTCCATCCTTCGTGATCTGTAAATGAACTCGAAGACTCAAAAATGGCGAAATACATAGACGTCTGCTCGATCTGTACATTCTGGCAATTGATTCTCCATTTTTATTGTGCAAACGCATTTTTTGCAAGAAAAAAAACCAATTTAAAAAATTATTAAAATATTCAAGCTGAATCGCGCTGTGATCGAGCATTTTAATCAAAAGCAAATTCAAAAATTAAACAACAGCGGCGGCACAACAGAAACCAACTAGAACATTGAAAGATTGTATTTCAATGCATTGACGCAGCGTACCCAAAAATTTAGTCTGCTCGATTGTCGTTGGTCGATTGATCAAAATTTCGGAAGAAAATGAATTCGTTCGTTCGCTTAAGACCAATCAAAATATTATAAGATTGCTTAATCAAGGCTATTTACAGTCTCCTTTCTATTCGATCCTTCAGAACTTCAATTGGCAGATCAAAAATTACTTTACATTGAAATATCTGACTTTCTCGCATTTATGGAAGATTGCAAAAACGTAGATCCGATCCAGCTGCAAACATATTGTCTCCTGGATTTGAGCAAAAAGCTTGAAATGTCCGTTAATCAAATAACGCAAGAAACTTGACTTTTGCTGATTTCGACAAAAATTCCGACTTTTTTTCACCACTTGTGAATGAACATTTGAAGATGATAGCGCTTACTGGTAGACTATAATTTTGGGCAAAATCACTACAATGCTCTTCCAGTTTCCAACTATTTAGTCGGGCAGCTCAAACAATGGTTTAAAGGGCTGATTCCTGATTAATGAAAAGTCATTTTTGTTATGATGGATAGACTCATGTGTAAAGATGAAAAACTTGAAAGCAAAAA
Source organism: Steinernema feltiae (assembly GCA_007213375.1). Lineage (NCBI taxonomy): Eukaryota > Metazoa > Nematoda > Chromadorea > Rhabditida > Steinernematidae > Steinernema > Steinernema feltiae. Next base: position 13,908 of record MQUG01000283.1, on the reverse strand, counting down.
TTATTAAAAAATTAATTCAAAGTGTTTCAAAAGACTGCGAGAAAAGACTGAAAGACTTCCGAAGCTCACAAGATCACAAGGTTACAAACCTTTTTGCATAATATGCAAAAACAAAACGTTAGATTCTGTTAACTGTTAACTCATTTTTGAAAGCAGAATTGTTGCTTAAATTTGCTCAACCCCTTCTTGTACTACCAAAAATTTAAATCTGAAAAATTAAAATTTAAGCACTGCCAATGAGCCACCGCGCGCACGTCTTTCAAACGTTGCAATGAGGATAGATGTCAGATGTCTCAATATGCATTGAACCGGTTGTTTGATAGTAAGAGGCAACGTTCAGCAACGGATCAAAGTGGAATCAAATCGAAATTAGATCTGTTGGTAAGTGCGAAAATGAAAATCTTTGCGATGTGCTTGAATTTTGCGCGCGCTCCAGTTCAGTATTCAAAATCAACCATATTACAATTTAAACAGAGGCGCGGATTGCGCGCGCTTCAGCGTTTATGTAGGTATAAACGTTACAAAACGTATTCTAAAAGGTCAAACAACGCAACACAATCAGAATATGCATCTTTTAGCAAGAGTCGCTAGGACACATTAAATGACAAGTGATGCTGTGCTTGCGGGCGCTTCAACAGGTTCAAAACATATTACATGAGTTTATTAATTTATTTTGAGAAACATGAGACTAAAAAAATAAATGACATTGCATTATCAAAAGCAATGCCAAAAAGGAGACAGACATTTTGCAAAAATAGGAACTACTGTTAATGTTTGCCTTATTTGAGGTTTTGAGGTTTGAGGAAAACTTAAAAACACAACAACTCTGCACTGCACTCTGCACAACAAATGAAGGCTGATTGGCGCTGATAGAAATACAAATTGCTCGGAACCGTTGCTAGCGTTAACCCTCCCAAAAAATGACAACACATTTGTTTCTGCACAAAAAAATATAGTTATGTCTATCCATTCACAGCTCTATCAACAGTGAAAATGAATCGTTTTACTCAGTGCTGGAGTAGCGCACAGAGAGCTGACCAGAACACCTTTTTTTTGTTTTAGACCACGCCTTCGCCGCCAGCAACGCTTGAAAGGTGAGAAAACCTGGCAAGAAAAATTCAAAAATACAAAAACCGTTGATTCTATTTTCTTAAAACGTATAACATCCGCGTATAACATAAAATAATCGAAATGTTTATCTCAAAGAGGCTTATATTAAACGCTTACATATTTAAAAAACATTAAACGAATTTATTGAAACATTGGTTGATTTCTTGTAAACCCAATAAATCGCTCACATTCAGGTCAACCCACATAGGATACCGGCATGTACAAAACTCATTGGGACAGTACACCCTGAAAGTTGAAGTAATTAAGCGAAAAGTAAAAAATTCGTTATGAGCTATTGATGGTTTGTATGAGGCCGTACGGTACGACCAAATATGGGCCCTGCGGTATGAGTCTACGGGACCAAAAATTGTAATTGCACGCCTAGTCTATTAACCAATTAGGAGATGGCCACATTTACTTTCAGTAAAGGGTCGTTTGGTAAACGAAAGCATTTTTGTTGTGCAAGGATCTACTGTGCAAAAAAACAAGAAAAAATTAAATTAAGTTCAGAAAAAACAGAAAAAAAAACACCTTTAATCGCCAGTTGCTGTTCGTAAGTTTGTTGTAAGAGCTCCTCGTATTCACGTAGAGTTCAACAACTGACGCAACCTGCCACACAATGTGGAGTGGACAAGTTACCTAAAAAAAAAAACTGATTGTAGTTTAAAGATTCTCTACAACCAATGTTAATGAAAATCCAAGAATTCCGGACAAAAATAGGAAGAAATTACTTCGGACCAATGAAAAAAACAAAACTAATTGATTGTGGAACTACGAAAATTGTTAGTTTGCTCGTTGATTGGTACAAATTGCACATAGGGACACAAAAGAACCGTTCGTTACTCCCTCAACAATGTTAATGAACACATTTTCTCTGAACAGGCAATAAAACACTAGATGTTTATAGATATGGGACTCACATTGTTCTCCGGGACTCAGATTCTCCGGGGGACACAGATTCTTCCGGAGAACCCAAAAATCTTCCTATCTACATAGTTTGTACTACTGTATCTACTACTTTTTGTTCCAATTCCATCGACACCGCAAAAACGATACCATGGTCTTTAGCTCAATAGGAGATTCTGACGGACTCGTGAAATTGTTTGTGGTCGCTTTCTCAAAAATCAAGATCGCCAACATTGAGATGTGGAAATCGTACTGCAAAGTACTTTATAACCGTATTTCTGGTCTTGCAGAAATGAAAACATTCAACGAGAAGAGAGAAGAATTTCTGCCATGAACACAAAATGACTTTTTTATGGAGTAGATGGTCGTGTTCGGATTTCTCAGACAAAATTTGGAACAATGCCCTGATTACTTATCTAGAACCAAAACAAGGCAATGCAGATGTTAGTTTCCGCCTGGCTTGAAAATCAAAACACTATTTTATTTAGCAAAGCGTTGTATTCCTCTTTGAATCATGTACTACTACTAATCATCTACCCACGTGCAAGGAGATGCAAACTTCCGGCTTATAAATCATAAAGAGAGAGGTACACGGCAGCAATTTTGAATAAATTTAAATTTTCATAAAAATTTAATAATAAAAACTCATTCTCGTTGCTAGATTTACAAGCAAGTGCCACATTTTGTTGGGATTTGATGCGATCCGATAAAACTCAAACTTGATTTGCTCTGCCTTTTTGCTCTACACAGAACACAAAAATATAAGAAGCTGCTTGCAACAAAGCGTTACAAACTTACAAGTACAACAATAACCCGTAGGCTCTTCTGTTGCTTTTGTGCGGCGATTGTACAAAAAATTAATATTTTTAAGCAAACAGTAGCTTGCAGCACAATAAATAGCTTGTGCGCATTAAATGGAAAAGAACAAAAAAATATTTGGATATTATAAACCAGCAAACTAAGTTGGTCCTGTAGCACCTTACCAACAATCAACTCCAAACATTTAGGTTTTAGAACGTAAGGACGCACTATTAAAGTCTAAACTTGCGAGAAATTCCGTCAGCAAAAAAATGTTAAAATAATTGTGAGCGACCATTGAAACAAGGTAGCGCTTACAGGCAAACTCAATTAAACCCAAAATACATCCTATATCACGTTAAATGCTGATGTAGTTGTATGAGGAACAGAATTAAACAACTCTCTGTTGAAGATAGTTGGGACAAGTTTTAAACTTTTAAACTTTAAACTAATTTGGATTCTTATTAATGCTGATTGCAAGCAGAGGCACTAGCCGACCAACAAAAATGTATTAATAAAGCTAATGTAAAGTCTAACAATGGCATCGAACAATCCAGCCTGAAAGTTGAAGTATTTAAGCGAAAAGTACAAAATTTGTTATGAGCAGAATTTTGATGGGTCCGTACCGTACGACCAAAAATGTTATGAGCACTGAAATTCTACAAACATCAAGGTAGCATCAAGGGCTCAGCACAATTAGCAAAAAGGACACATCGACAAAGCTGATATTGGAGAATACACGTTGTCATGAAGATGAGAATCTGAACGAAGTAGCACAGACAACGACGGAAAGAATTTTTTGATTTGCTTTGAATTGCTTTGATTGGAAACGCTTAAAACGGAAACGAAACACGCTTACTTACAGTTGACTTCCTCGTGGAAAGACGTCCGTTTATCCAAAAAAATTGTATTTTTGTATTTACAGCGCATTAAAAGATTGAACAAATATAAAAAAATTGAAAATCCGGTCCAGAAAAATGAGAGTGCACAGCCACTGACTACATCGATTTACCGCAACATATCAAGACTGTTATAGCAGCTGTCGGAGATGCAAATGTCACAAAATGAAAGCTGCGATCATCAGCGCTCTTCGCAGAATTGAAAGGACCAGAGTTGAGCAACAAAAATTGTTTAAAAAAAATGAATTAAAAAGTTAAAAATGTAATAATTTTTGAGCTGAAAGTGTCTTTGGCAAAAAATAGAACGCCAGTATGTTGACAATTTTTGCATAGTTGGGCTTTTAGCAGTATTTGCAATGTTAGGCTGCAGCTAGCAAAACAACAATGTGTAAATGAAAAAACCATGCAATAATGTTCAAAAATTAAAAAATGAGATGAAATTGATTAATAAGTTACTAATTTAACAATTTTTAAGCTTAAAATGTCTGTGTTTGCGCCTGTTTTGCGCATATGCGGTTAGAAATGCTCAGATTTCGAAAATTGCACTGGAAAACAACTCAAAAACTCTAAAAATTATTGGGCCGAGCCGCGAGACGGCTCGTCGGAACCGGCGAAACTGCTGATTATGTTTTCGTAAAACGTATAACGTCTGTGGTGTTGAAATAAATCAAAATGTCGAGCAAAATCAATCAAAATTATAACCAAAAAAACAGATGACTAGCAGCGTTTGCACGCATGTGGTCGCATGTGGTTGCAAACGAAAAACTCACTTCAAGGTTGTCGATTCTCGGACCAAAAATTCGAAGCCAAAAATCTGTAAAAACACATGAAGTGAAAAATCGAAAACGTTGCTCGAAGGTAACCAAATTTGCTTGCCTCGCTTTTGGTTCCCGTGATACATCTTTCTTCAAAAATGATTTTCACTTTCGAAAAAAACACTGGCGTAAACCTTACTGTATTGAAGAGATCTCAAGTTGCTTTGAGCAATCAATATCCGTCAAAGTTGAACACAAAACTTTGCGGCTTGGTCAAACAATATCTTCGCAAAAATAGAGTTAAAGAATGAGTACTAATTCGTTGTGTGACGTTGACGCATTTGCAACGGGTCGACTTCAAAAAAGATCAAACCTCACTAGATTTCAAAGAATATTATCTCTTTCAGATTTTTTCAGGATGAAAATCAGTGTCGCTGAGAACGGACAGAAAATCCCAAAAAATAGTAGACATGTTGTTTGCTGAATAAACAACAATGATTGTGGTCCGCGCAGGGCAGTCAAATGCTTAAAAATTGTAAATCTTCATCTGCAAAAAACAAAGCAACCTTTAGCAATTGCAGCAGCAATGTTTGCTCACATATTTACAGCAAACATGACAAATGTTTTTGAGACTTAAAATTCAGTTCTTGATAACAATTAATGTAGCGAATCTGGTGTTTAAATAGCAGCTTCAATGCACAAAATGTGTGGAAATGGCAGACATTAAACTCAATAGATAATTAATATGTCACGTCCACCTCTTGACGAAGACCCAAAAAAATAACTACAAAATTGATGATTGTCCTGACTACGCAGGAAATATGACTGATGGCTGGCCCGCCCAGCTGTCCGTGGCGCCCAAGGACACCGTCCTGACGCCTGTAGAATCGCCTTATGTGAGCACCGAGTACGGCTGTGTCCATGGCTCGTTCCTATCTCTCTTGTATGTCTATTTAACCTTCCTACCTAACAAATTGCGTTGATCCGAACATTTGAACAATCCGCGAACACCTTCCGCTTTTTCCGTCTACAATGACTGTGCTCAAAGGCGAGCGTTTCCTATAACAACACCCGCTGATCCACGAATTGATCAAAATTGACGACTACTGCTGCAATTCATGAATCTAATTTTCGTCCAAATCACCGTGCGTGCATTGGAAACCCAAAAATTAAAAACTCGTTTTGTATGTGAGCTTTAAAAAAGCTTCAAAATGACAATAACACTGAAATTTCCTCAAACTTAAAGGAACGATAAAAACTTTGTCGTGTCTTACAGTATGACGACGACAAAACGACTAACTAACTGAAGACTAACTAACACTGCAACCTGAAAGCTATGATCAATCGTAGACTCCCTAAGGACGCCATTCCGCAACATGATTGCTGATCAATCGGAAACATAAGATGCTCACAAAAATAGGAAAATTAAGGAGACTCAGTTTTCAGTTCTCTCACCCCTCCGGTCAAAAAAATTTCTGCATCGATGCACAAATGAGATTATGCACAGAACTTGGAGAACTCCTCTCCGCGCCACACCGCCAACGAAGAGGGAGACTAAAGTCTCTGATTTTAAGGCGACTGTTGTGTTTTTGCAATTTTTTAACGATCCTAAATGGAAACGTAGTTTAAAACTGAAAAAGTGTGATCTTAAAAACTGCGGCAAAAATAAAAATTTTAAATAAAAATTTCACCAATGAACTGCAGAAAAAAAAAACATTTGCAAACACAAAACACATTGCTTCTAGTAGCGGCTCGGCAGTGGCAATACCCGTTTTGTGTTCTAAACTAAGCAAAGTTTACGGAATGTAAACGTGCCAACGTGGAAGTCTTTGCATGGATCAAAAATATTAACAAATTTATAACAAAATATATAAAACAATAACAATAACAAATTTAAAAAACAAATTAAAAAAAACAAATAGTTCTATAATTCCTGCTGACTAACAAAAAAAATTGAAAACAAACGCTCAATAACTGTTAAAATTTGTGAATTGATTTCTGTGCTCATTGCAATCCTATTAAAAAAACAAGCAATTTCTGGACATTTATCAGTGGTGTATCACATATCAGAAAACACATAATTAGTAGCTTTGAATTAATCACTCAATCTTGAGTTAATTTTAATGAATACACCATTCCGGACAGCTCACACCGTTCTGCGGTCACTACAACGCCATCGTTTCTTCTCCAAGTGGCTTGCGAAGTACCAAAAGATACCAAGCTGTTTTTCTGAAATTTACAAATTGCTCTCCATCTACAGAGAGATTGAGCTGAGAAACTAAACTCTTTTGCGCTGTTCAACTGCTTGTTGAAGAGTTGCTGGAAGAATGGAAAGCGAAATTTGACACTTGAAAATTCCAATTTGTGAAGCGATCCGCACAGAACAAGTTCTTGGATTTTCAAACGGGAACCTTTGGAAACGTTCCCTGCAAAGTTCACCTCCTTAAGGTGGTGCGAATTCAGTTGAGTTATTAGGAAATCCGCTGCTGGCTTCCCGCAATGAATGTTGATATCCCGGAAGGAGAGACCCTCGTAAGAACCAAAAATGGTGGCGTGGACGTTTTTCAGAACCTGAAAGTCTTTGGGAATATGTAAAGCAGTCTTGTAGATGCAGGAAGACGCAAATTTGCAGATTGTCTTCAGATCCGACCTGTTGAAATATAAATGACGGCGGAATGTAATTCTTTCGAAGCGGAAATTCTTGACAACTGCTTGACAACTCTCGAAGGTAAGGTTTGGTGAGTTCTCGAAGTAATAAGTCCATATCCCGATGCCTCTTCCAATAATACTGTAGCCAACTGAGAGCGAAATGTTTTGACGTTTCTCAAAGACCATCTCGACAGCAGCATTCCAGAAGTCGCAGTTGCGATTTGCGCGGCAAATGACATCCAAGTTGCCGAGGTTCGTCAAGAACGCACAGACGGATGCGCAAAACTCAAACGGAACAAACTCCATTGTAGAGCGCCGGTGAACAACGGAGTGAGTTTTATATTGATCATCAACGGATGCGTTTTTGTCCGATTGAAGCGAATGTGCGAAAATAGAAGATGCGTTCACAGTATTGACGCATTTCGAAAAAGGCGCGGGAAAAAAAATTCTCTGTACGTCTGTACGTTCTCTGTAGTCAGATTTTTGTAATTTTTGATTTTTCATGTACTGTTTTGTTTTCTGTCGTACTGTTTGTGAGGCTCCTTGGGACGGCCGTTTCTGCGAGAGCCTCGCCTGCTGGAGAATGGCTCCAAAAGGTACAAATCGGGATTTTGAGTTAAAACTATTGCAACTTGTACTGCAGAACACGCGCGACGCTAAAAATATTGCGCCTTTTAACCAGTAATCTGTTCTAAAAACCATAAATCAATTGATCAATTAATGAGCAAAGAAAACCTTTCAGTTCAGTTTTCTTTAATATCAGGCCCTTTTAGCTAGCTGTAGAATTGTCTGATGATGACAAAAAAAGCCTGGTAGGGAAGAAAATGACATTTTGAAGACTTTCAAGTCTTGAACGACCAAAAATAATGTGATGAGAAAGTGAAGAGAAAGGCGGCTTCCGCGTAGAATTTGTAAAAATTGACCTATCAGGAAGTTGGCGTTGAAGTTGGAAATGCAACCTCCCGATGTCCGCTTAACAACCAAAAATCAAAAAAAACCAGACTTTGTCGGGCAAAAGAAAAGAAAAACATTTTGTATAGAAATTGAAAAAAGCTAATCTCGCTGATTAAGAAACTATGAGATTGAGGAACTAACGGCGAAAGAACATGATCAAAAAAACGAAAATTTTATTTTTAAAATTGGTTTTTTATTTTATTTTAAAACCCTTGAAGTCCGCAAAAATTCAGACTTTCCGCCAAAAGAAAACTGACAAGAGCTATTAGACAAGAGACAGGAGCTTTTGAGCTATTTGCATAGAAATTATTTTATTTAAAAAAAAATGATGCAAAAGAAGTATCAAATTGATGGAAAAGGTGCATGTGGACTACGACAAAAATACATTATCGTATGTTTGCTCCTCTTGTCCTTCATCTCTTTCCAAGAAGGCGAGCTAGATAATTAACCTGTCGATTAGCAGAAGTTGAAGAATAGGTGAAGAAACGACCAACCGAAAGAACAGTCAAAAATAGTTTACTTGTTTCATTGCCAAACGCATCAAAACTTTGCGACTATGCACATTACAACGCGAACTGTACGTTGTACAGATAATTATTGTTACTTATGCAAAAATTGTGATTGAAGCTGAATGCTTAAGTGTTGGCTAAAACGGTCTTATGCAAAGAAATAGAAAAAAGCAAATATCCCTATCTCCCGAAGCAAATGTCCGTTGTTCTAGCCTGTAGAAACTATGAGTCGAGCAAAAATCAAGAAAAGTCAAAGGTTACCCACACTGTTTTTTGTAGTTTGAAAGCAAAGATCACAAAAAAGTGACCTCGTAACCGATAGCGGCAAAATCGCAATCTGCTGACAAAATATCTAAAATAATACGCAATAGTTGATTTGATGTAATTGTGAACTCAACGAGAAGCAAAACGTTTTCAAAATGTTATGAAAGAGCAGAATCTGAGTGGGTATTATTAGAGAATGACTATTTATGGTAGAGAGTGAGACTGAAACCGAAGACAAAAATGGTGAAATGTCTAGACAGGAATCTGTTTGATATTTGACACCCTACACAAAAGTCGGAGAATAGGACAAAGATCATACAACAAAGCCTTAAGTGTTGATAACTTTTTTTTACCTATTATTGACAACTTTAATAAGTTTTAATCTATAAATAAGCTATAAATATAATGCCAAAAAATAACACTTAAAGAATGTCTAAACTAACTATGTTGTCTTATTAGAACGTTATAGTAAAAGTTCACTAATATTTACTAAAAAATAAAAAAACTCAAAAAGTACAGATTGCGACGCTCAAAGCTTATACTACGTCAGTACGGTAATCATCAATTTGTCGAAAGCATTGAAAAAATTGTCAGCCCACTTTTAGTTGAATTTGAATTGGCTCTGAATTTAATTGAAATTTTCAGCGGATCTGCTTGCCGTGCAGGCGCCGTACCAAAAATAAAAATCAGTTCTTTTTTATGTGTAACGTGTGTAACGATTAGATGTGATTGACCCCTTGAGGTCAAGACGAAAAATACCAGAAAATGTTTCCAAAAGTCGTCATAAAACCAATTGAAACATTGCAACAATTGAACGATTTCTTCGAAAAACGTGTTTTGTCCACAGATGTGTAATCACTCCTTGTCGACGTCCTGAACCAAATTCTTCGAAAATTACGCTCAAAGGCTATGTAAAACAACTTAGTAGTTTAGATTAAATAGTTGGAGTAATTGCGAATTAGTGAAAATCGAAAAAAAAACTCACTAGTGCCTAAAAAACAGAGTGCTTGCGGTCAGCACGATAGTCATTAATTTGTTTAAAATATGCATTTGAAATTTGCGGAAGACGTCGCATCAAAAATAAAAAATTACACGTGTCCTAAAATTGCTGCAAAATCTGATCTCATAGCGACGTCGGCAAGGCTTTAAACTATCTTTAAAAGCGGAATGTCGACGAACATGCACACTCAGTAGCTGTGAAACATTACATTAAACTACATAAAAAATAATTAAATTTAAAAATATATTTAAATTTTTTCAGCCATTGACTAACTGCTTGCTAGTGATTTCGTACCGTACCAAAAATAACGATTACGCGTGCGTCGTTTTTTGGCGATCTAAAGTGGTTCTAAAGTGTTGTCAAAAGTCCTTTTCCGGTCTATTCACACAATTTGTCTTCATGGCGAGGACGCCATCAAAAATCCAGTTAAAAAGTTTAAAAAGTAAAAAAGTTAAAAAGTAAAGATTTCTGAAAGAAACGATGAAAGAAACCAACATCATCGACGATTAGGAAAATTTGTCAGATAACGATTTACACGCAACACGCGTATCATTGAAGCCAAGGGAGACAAAATTTAACCCATATATCTGTCTTACATCAGCACCTATTTTGCCACAGGGCACCTACACTACAAATCGAAATTACTGCTGCAATTTGTTGGCTGCACTCTATTAGACTTTTAAATGTCCATATCTATCCAAATAATTGGAGACAATTGAAGATTAGAGTTCACAGTTTACACGTTCTAACGAAAAATCTCAGACTCAGCTTTGGCACTCAAATCTAACTGATGTTCGCTGATGATGTTCAAGGCCCAAAAATTAGATTTAACCTTTTCTCGTCTAGACTGATTTACACAGTTTGTCTTGATTATGCGGACACCACCAAAAACAATTTGTAAATTAAAATCAATTAAATGATGAACACACTCCCAAAAATCTCAGACATACGAAAAATCAGCCAGACACAAGAAATACGAATACCGTAGTGATTACAAAATTTTAACAAAAATTTCAAAATTTATTAAAATTTTAAGGAAAATGAAATTTTATTAAAATTTTAAGAAAAATAAAAAGTTATTAAAAAGTCTCTCTGTTTTTATGTTATATGTTATAGTTATAGTGTTATAGTTATAGTTTATAATGTTATAGTTTAAAAAATTGTAATCAGGATTTAGAAAGAGCGAAATGCGGCAAATATTCAGAGAAAACACATGCTAAATGTCACATTAAACAATAGACCCTAAATTTATTCAAGGCTTTAATATAGTCGATTATCACTCATAGAAAAATTTCGAAAATTATTAAAATTTTACCGCATTTTTATTTAAAAAAACACTTCGAAAAAATTTCGAAAACTCGAAACAAATGCAAAAATCACTGAACGAACGTCTCTTCATCCACATCGGATTAAAGTATCGTATCCGTACGTAGTCATTTGACTCGATTACTGTCTAGCATCAAGTCTGGCACTTGATGAAAACCCTGAAACAACAACAATATAAATTCGATTTTTTTCGAAATTTCGCTATTTGCTATTTCGAAAACAGTAAAATGTCTTTTCTGCAAAAAAATAACCTGAAAGACGTTGCGTGACGCTTGCAAGAACACTGGTGATTACGGAGAATTGCAAAAAATAAAAATAAAATTTTAATTGGCGTCGAATTTAAGTGGCGTAATTGAAAAAGCTTTATTTTTATTTAAAAGTTGAAAATAGAAATTACGGTAGTGCTCAGTTGTACCAACCATGACAAAAATAAAAATGACTTTATTTGATTCACTTTCGAAGACAAACAATTGTTTCATGTAGTCAAGGACGCTGGATAAAGAAATAAAAAAAAGTGAGCAAAATTGTCTAGATCGTCAAAGTTCAGTTTTGTACGTCTTTGTACTATCGTGGCAGCGTCAACCGGGTTCCAAAAAAATTTACTTGGGAGGAGGGATCAAATCCGGGAGCCAAAATCCAAAAGTACGAGGCGGTTACCGCTGCTCCACAGGCTGTCTGCCAGCACAGCCGCTTTCTGAGCATCTATAGGTACAAAACAGTAAAAGACAAATTCATTTGGTCGTTATTCTCGAAGCGAAATAACAGGGGACGCTATGTTATGTGCGCTCAACTACTCTGACGTGGAAATACCAAAGATCAAGAAATCGAATCCGGATCAAAAAAAATAATTTTGTAGATTGTGGTCATCATTACACTCCACCAAAAATGTAAAACGTAACGTCTGAAATTCACATCAATATAGAATGGACCTGGCTGAGCTGGACAAAAATAATTATTTTTGTCCAGCTCAGCCAGGTCCATTCTATATTGATGTGAATTTCAGACGTTACGTTTTACATTTTTGGTGGAGTGTAATGATGACCACAATCTACAAAATTATTTTTTTTGATCCGGATTCGATTTCTTGATCTTTGGTATTTCCACGTCAGAGTAGTTGAGCGCACATAACATAGCGTCCCCTGTTATTTCGCTTCGAGAATAACGACCAAATGAATTTGTCTTTTACTGTTTTGTACCTATAGATGCTCAGAAAGCGGCTGTGCTGGCAGACAGCCTGTGGAGCAGCGGTAACCGCCTCGTACTTTTGGATTTTGGCTCCCGGATTTGATCCCTCCTCCCAAGTAAATTTTTTTGGAACCCGGTTGACGCTGCCACGATAGTACAAAGACGTACAAAACTGAACTTTTGACGATCTAGACAATTTTGCTCACTTTTTTTTATTTCTTTATCCAGCGTCCTTGACTACATGAAACAATTGTTTGTCTTCGAAAGTGAATCAAATAAAGTCATTTTTATTTTTGTCATGGTTGGTACAACTGAGCACTACCGTAATTTCTATTTTCAACTTTTAAATAAAAATAAAGCTTTTTCAATTACGCCACTTAAATTCGACGCCAATTAAAATTTTATTTTTATTTTTTGCAATTCTCCGTAATCACCAGTGTTCTTGCAAGCGTCACGCAACGTCTTTCAGGTTATTTTTTGCAGAAAAGACATTTTACTGTTTTCGAAATAGCAAATAGCGAAATTTCGAAAAAATCGAATTTATATTGTTGTTGTTTCAGGGTTTTCATCAAGTGCCAGACTTGATGCTAGACAGTAATCGAGTCAAATGACTACGTACGGATACGATACTTTAATCCGATGTGGATGAAGAGACGTTCGTTCAGTGATTTTTGCATTTGTTTCGAGTTTTCGAAATTTTTTCGAAGTGTTTTTTTAAATAAAAATGCGGTAAAATTTTAATAATTTTCGAAATTTTTCTATGAGTGATAATCGACTATATTAAAGCCTTGAATAAATTTAGGGTCTATTGTTTAATGTGACATTTAGCATGTGTTTTCTCTGAATATTTGCCGCATTTCGCTCTTTCTAATCCTGATTACAATTTTTAAACTATAACATTATAAACTATAACTATAACACTATAACTATAACATATAACATAAAAACAGAGAGACTTTTAATAACTTTTTATTTTTCTTAAAATTTTAATAAAATTTCATTTTCCTTAAAATTTTAATAAATTTTGAAATTTTTGTTAAAATTTTGTAATCACTACGGTATTCGTATTTCTTGTGTCTGGCTGATTTTTCGTATGTCTGAGATTTTTGGGAGTGTGTTCATCATTTAATTGATTTTAATTTACAAATTGTTTTTGGTGGTGTCCGCATAATCAAGACAAACTGTGTAAATCAGTCTAGACGAGAAAAGGTTAAATCTAATTTTGGGCCTTGAACATCATCAGCGAACATCAGTTAGATTTGAGTGCCAAAGCTGAGTCTGAGATTTTTCGTTAGAACGTGTAAACTGTGAACTCTAATCTTCAATTGTCTCCAATTATTTGGATAGATATGGACATTTAAAAGTCTAATAGAGTGCAGCCAACAAATTGCAGCAGTAATTTCGATTTGTAGTGTAGGTGCCCTGTGGCAAAATAGGTGCTGATGTAAGACAGATATATGGGTTAAATTTTGTCTCCCTTGGCTTCAATGATACGCGTGTTGCGTGTAAATCGTTATCTGACAAATTTTCCTAATCGTCGATGATGTTGGTTT
>MQUG01000282.1:0-17985 GCA_007213375.1 Steinernema feltiae | reverse complement strand
GGTAACCGCAGCCGCTGCCGCCTCTCCACCAGAGGACAAACGCACGCTCTATGAGGCAATGTGTGTGGCGCAGCACTCAACGTATCTTTCGCGCATTCCTGACTCACCTCCAGACTATAAAACGACTTTAGATTACTTAATTCACCGCGCACTTTGCGTGAAGCAAAATCCGCTTCTCTATTAAGCGTGCATGTGTCGCTCGCTTCGTTGCGGTCGCATATTGTTGTGGAAAATCCATGTTTCGTGCCCGACCAAATCAAACTAAAGGCGTGCAGTTTTGTGTTTCTAACGGCGGTGTTCTGGATTCTGATGCATGGCGTTTCTCGTATCCTGGAAACCACAATGGAAGACAGAACTACGGCCGTTCGGGTGAGAGAATCCCACATTCTGTGTTTCTCTGGTCATTTTGTTGGCTGGACTGGGATGCCATCGGAGTTAGGCGAAACGACCGGAAAATTAACAAGTAGAGTCACCTACCAACTTCGTTACCGCGTTTATTGTGGCAAATGCACGTTGCGTGTGCGGCGCGCAAACCTTGAATCGCAAATCGAATTCTAGATGTGCAATTTCTCATTTCTCAGTGTTTGATATGCGCTGGTTGCTCGGTAGAATCTGTGAGTTGTGAGTAGAAAAACTGGTGTTTTGACACGCTAAAGCCTTGTTTACAACGAAATGCTCATCCGCGCCATCTTCTCGTACGTACGCGTTGCGGCTATATATGAAAACTTAAGTGTTACTTCACAATAAGAGTCGACGACGTCTGAAAGCTTTGGCATTATTCTATTGTTTGGATTTGACGCTTTTTATAACTGAACGTGTGTCGATGCCATTCAGCCATGTGTTATTACAGTAGACTGGTGAAGCTTTAAGCGTGTACTTCAGTATTTCGTTCTTGGAAATGATCAAACGCACGCGCTGGCCGCGCCTCTTTCATAATAATTTTGAAATTACCTTTGAATAGAGCGCGCGTCAAAAATGAGATTCATCGAAGTGGGACGACTCGGCGCCAACTTTGTGGAGCCTCACATGGCGATAACTAAGCTTAGTTTGCGCGCTCGACTCAGCTTAGCCTGACTTTCTTACACTTTCAGCTTAGGTTTTAGCATACCAGGATTTGTAGTGACCTGGTGCCGCGGTATTGCGTTTGTCTGTTGTGCGCGGTGTCTACGACTGGTCATTTGAACGTCTCGAATAGCGCGTTTTAGCCTGCTTCCGTGGTTCTTACTTTAAATGTTCCAATCAACGCGCTATTTTCATTTCCATGCCCGAATTAAGGCAACACAGAACTCCATTTTGCAATTATGGACATGAACGAAAAAGCACTCGCTCCAACTACTACGTGTGGCAATGGCGTCGATGTTTCTCCCAACGAATCTCGTAACTCCAATTCCGCGCAATCCGGTCGAGTCACGCAATTGTGTTGTGAAAAGGCGACACGTTTCTATTGGCAGAATGCCTTCCTCCACAGAGACGTCGATCGATTCAGATCGTAAGCTACAATCAAAGCGTATTCTTACATTTGACGGTTTGTTTTAGCGAGGCCTGGAGCAGTGCGAACCGAATTGCTGAGCTCTACCGGTTGGTTCACAATTTGAATTTTCTCATTTTTGTGATTTTTATTTAGGACAATCGCTGTTTACGAGAGCGAAAAGAGGTGAAATGGATTCTCTGATTACGATTATCGACTTGTTTAGAATTTTTAATCAGTTGTTATCCGAAAAAGACGCCCATCACAAGGCTGAGCTCGAGAAAGCCCAGCTGGAAGACCGCGAAGAGGAAGCTGTAATTTGGTGTGAGAAGCGATTGGTCGTAAACAAAGATAAGGACAGGTTTGTTGATTGAATTTCGTGTGTTTGTGGTGCTGTGCGTGTTGAATACAAATTATCATTGAAGAGTGAAGTAGACCAGAGTGCCAGAATAGACGCTCGCAGCGCGCACAAATCGTATCTCAACTTCACATCCAAATTCGAGCTGTAAAAGTTTAACCGCAGCCAGAAATTTACCATAAATTCAGTGTTCCTGAAACGGTCAGCCGTTGGATAAGCTAACCGTGTGTTTGATAAATTCATATCCGTCAAGGAGGCTTGTTTTTGGTAGATTATCTGTAAACCAATTTATCTGTACCTTAATTAAAGCCTCATTACACATCACAGTGTTTCCAAAGGCAACAATTTCAAAGTACAGCTGAAGGTTCCGGCTCTTTGCTCTCCGTGACTTGCTGTGCTTCACACCTCTGTTTTACTATTTCGCAGCTGTAACCGACCTATTTAGGTTTTTTAAATCCACGTAATTCGGCCCCGATTTTGTCCAAAATTACACACTTGTGGCCGTTGTTCTCAGCTCTCGTGAGCCAAGTTTTATCAGACAGGAAAATTGTGAATTTTCATCCATTCTCGGCTAAATAGCTTCAATAATAAGTTTCTAAGGCCGTTTTGGACCAAATCGAGGATGAAACGCTCTTCCTAACTTGCTAATTACTTGAAACAACCGGAAAAACAGCAAAGAGAAAGCAGTTAAGCATTGTCCCAGCGTTCCAGTTACCCACAAATGCTGTGTCTTCATTTTGCATCTCTATTTTGCAATTTTAAAACAAATAATTTTTATTAAAAGCCAATTTTGTTAATCTGAGGTGCAATTTCTTAATTTTAATAGAAGCATTCTCAATTCACTGGCAATCAATTAACTTTATATAATCAAAAATTCAAAAATCAAATTCTGTTGCCATTCAAGCGCGCCTATTCCTTTGAATCATTTTGAACGCAGCATTCAGCTCAAACACAGGCTGACTAATGTCATAAACCTTGAACGCGTTGACTGTGTTGATTTGAATCCTTAAAAATTCCTCGAACGCCTCTTCGTAGCTGAACAAGCTGATGCTCCAAAATGGTGTAGAACTGAACGTAGATAACAGGTCAACGATTGCCTCGTTTGGTGCCTCGGTTCGAGAAAGCAAGAGAAAAGTCGCTTGAGCGACACACGGACGTACGAACCTCAAAATGCTTCTGATTTCACTAAGCGATGACGTGGAACTACATTTTTCTTTTGAAAACTCAAAAGCCTGAGACGAACATACTTTATGTTCGTTTTGCGAAGTTGTTCAAAATTGACGAATTGGAGGTACGACTCTCTCGTTTCTAAAAGCTGGCAGAACCAAATTCCGTCTTCAAATGAACCCACACGCTCAGCTTTATGCGATTAGCGCAGTGGTCGGCGTATACTTGTTTCCAGGGTTGCGCTCAGTGAGCTTAATGTCATTAAATTGTGGAATACTCGTCAGAGTAGATACGACGGCGTCGCAGAAGGCAAAGGGAACGGTGTTCATCGTTGTGTGGTCGTAAATTCATTCGGGAAAACCGCGCTTAAATGGAAGTTTCAAGTCAAATTGGCATCGCTTTTGATTTTTGAGATGAAGTTCAGTTACAAGTCTGTGACTGACAGAAATGAGCGCTAAGTCGTCTTGAGTACAAAACTCAAGCTTAAGAGAGCTAAACAAGCTTAGAAATAAGCTTGGAATTTGCACACAGGTCTGTGTAAGCCTGGCTCAAGCTTCCATAGAATCTCAAAACAGCAAAGCAGTAATGCGATGAATTTAGAAAAGCGAAAAAATCTACAGAAAACGCTTCAATCGGTAAATCGACGGCAGACGCGTCTGAAGAAAGCAAGGCGCTCGTTGAAGCAAACGAAGAAATAATGAAATTGAAGAATGACAACAGGTATAATCCATTTCAGGCAAACTTGTGCTTGGATACGGTAGGCCGCTTCAGACTATTCGTTGCAAGACCGAAACACATAGAAAAGTACTCGAGCAAATTGCGATTGGACTGCTTTGGCATTTTTGTCCGATTCTAACCGTTCGATCGTGTTTGTCGACCTCGTCTTGCCCGGGAAATTGAAGCCTTAGCAAGAGGAGACCCGAACAAATCTTGTTTAGCACCTGCGCGCCAAAATGTGATTATTATCGGGATGTTTTATGACTTTATGACCGCGTGGAGGCAAGACGAAGATGACGAACACGATGGAACTGTCAGAAGCGCACAAAAATTCCTAAATTTCACACAAAGTTCACACAATTCCTCTCCTATAAACGTTCGGTTTCGCAACGAATAGCTACCGTATTAGATTAAAAGCTCAAATTAAATCTTTTTAAGAAAACTTGAAGATCAGTTGAAAGCGTACAATGCAAAACTGATTCTGCAAACTTGTGAAATCAATGCTCACAAGAAAGAAATAGAGCTACTAAACTCAAAAGTGAACGATCTTCAAAGCGTCCAGAATCTCAACAAGTAAGGCAAGCACTTGGTACTTTCCAAAAACACCGGTTTCAGTGAAATCAAGTCAATTATATCAAAATCAACCAAAACTCAAGAGCAAATGATAGCTGATGTGTGGGCAGAGCTAGAGCGAAAAGTTACTTCCGCTGACCAGAACGCGGCCAGTCGCATGGTAAATGTGTTCCAGCAGTTTGAGGTGTTGAAATCAAGCCTCAAACGACCTCATACGGCCATCAGCACCGAAGCGCAGCATGAAAAACCCACCTCAAAGGGGTGTTTACAATCTGGCGAGCTGAAGTAATAGCCAAGCTGATGATTTGAGCGAAAATGATTGTTTTAGCCTTCAGCTGCCCATTCATAGACCAACTCCATTGCATGCAACAACACTCCCGACAGTTATCCAGCCAGCCAACGCCCACTCTGCAGGGTACGTTGTTTGTTTGCACTGTTTAGTACAGTATTTTTAGAACATCGCGCTCCAATGCTGCCGCGCTGACTTGGGAGCAACAAAAGTTGATTCCACAAACGTAAGAATGAAATTTTAGTGATTGAAAACAGGTAAAAAAATGAAATTTAGACTCCAGCAAGAGATTTTGATGATGCGCCGTCAGTTGTGAAGCTCCTTTCTCTGTCCTGTGTCAAGACAACAAGGTCAAGACAACAAGATCTCTACTCAATGTCTGCTATGCTAGTCGCTTTAAAACAGTTACCGTAGTTTTGCATAAGAGCAATAAAAGTTACACTATCTGTGAATTTCTTAAAATCTTCCACACAAATTCATGAAACAAGCAACAGAAATCCGCCAAATTTCGGCAACTCAATAAATGGTTACAAAGGAATCGCAATTGAATTATTCAGACATTTCTGTAGCAGGCAACTCTGTAAGTCCAGGCAATACATAGATCGCTTTTAGAGTAACGTCTGTTCGATTAATTCCAGACTTCTTAATTACGCTTTACTTTCATGTCTGAATTGAATTGCTTGCTTAAATCTGAACTCTCAATCGAACACAAGATCTGAGCGCTAATTACCGACTAATCATTTAATTAGTCACGCTCAACTGATAGTCGACTCTCGACTTTAACCTCAATTCAACTCTGAAAGAGTTCGTGCTGGCTGTTTCACGTCAGTAAATGAAATTTTTTGCCATTCTCAGCCAGACAGCCACAAATCTGTGTTTTTTGAGTCAATTTAGGCCAATTCGACGTCGCAATAATCGCTCAGGCCATCAGAAATATGCGAAACGGTAGGAAAAAGTTACTTTCGGCAACAAAAACAGTCAAAATACGACAACAGACTACACTATTCTCGAGATAAAATGGCAAAATGCTTGACTTTACGACGAGAAATGGTCTGCATTACCTCTTAAAAGTAACTTTTATCTTCTAACGTCCGTCACGCAACCGCCGTTTGCCCGAGTGCCGCAGCGGTTGTTTAGGTAACCGCCGTCCCGCCTCTTGACCACACACGCTCTGTGAAACACTTTATTAAGCGACGTCAGTCAACGTGTCAATCACGTGTCAGTTGCACAAGCAAAAGACGAGTTGAGTAGCTTTCGCGCTCGTATTTCACGCGTACTTTACATCGTAACTAATTGTTTAAGCGTCTACAAGACCTTAAATCATGCCACAGAGCCTGTTGCTGTTTTCTTGTTTATTTCTGTGGCCTATGACAAACGTATAGTTGTAATTATGTTTGCAAACACCTCCAAGCAGTTTGAAAACGCAGAAAAACAAGTCTTTCGGCCATTTTTCTGTTGCCTAATTTATGCACGACCGCCGCTCATCATCAATTTGGCTCCAACGCGCTCTTTTGTCGAGCATAGCAACTGATTGAGCAACGGAGAAAGTGATACGTACGTTGCCTTTACAAAGAAACGAAAAGATTTCGCAATTTAACCGGAAACCATCGAGTTGGGTCACTAATTTGCACAGTGATTATCCCGGTGATTATATCACTTCACGTCTCCACGCTAATTATGTACGCTGGCTGCACCAACTCTTGAGCCAACGCTGAACACGAGCTTTTGATTCCGTAGTTGGTTAACACGCTGCTTCATCAATTGATTGTCTGCGAATTCATGTGCTCGCTCCGCACTTTTTACCAACTTTTGGCGGCGCTTCTTAGCGTGCACGCCCGCCGACTGTCGGACACGCCTGGTGCGCCGCACTGTATGCGGCAAATTGACTGGCCACGCTGACCGCTTGCTGCACACGTTGAGTGAACGCGCGCTATCACGGCGTTAATGCACTTTCGCTTTTTTTTTGCACCCGTTGCATAATTCAAATCGATTTTTGGCTTTGAATATGATCATATTGTAAGGCAACAAGTCTATTTTATGGCCTTAAGGGCGCCTAAATTAAATCGGAAGGCGAAAGTTACATACAATTCATGATGTGTGCGATTCGTTAGACTATATTGCGCTGTAAGTCCGTCTTATTATCGTCTAGTTAATGCTTTGAAGCCGTTTTTTTTCTATTTGCTCTGAATCGTTTTAATTTGTTGTACCAGACTTCGCCTTTACGCCAAGCTCAGATCGTTGACGGCACATGGTGCATGACTGTGCAACCTTGGCACGAATATGCTTTTCTAGCATAATTAGAACAAAGTGTTGAATTTTAGATTGTTGAAAAATGTCAGCAGCGACATTAAACCAATTGAGAAAGGAGATCGCCGAGTTTGAAATTCGAGAAAAGTAAGAATTGAAGACGTTATTAGCAAGTTTACAAATTGTTGGTTTAGGAACTTTAACTCTATTATAACGAACAATAGAGTGCAATTGTTCCGATTGAGAGGAGAAATGGAGAAAGCAAAAAAGGAGAAGATCGAAGAGCTGTCGTACAAGGACGAGGAAGTCCGATCATTACGCTACCAGCAGGCGCTAATCTTGAGGTAATCGCTTTAAATTCAAATCTGTATCTTGTAGCTCCAATTTATCAGTTTGTTCAGTTCGCTCATTGCAAAATAATATGCATTGTTTTAGTTTGACTACGTCCCGGCAGGCTGATTTCGACAATCTTCAGCTTAAAAATGAGTAATACTAAAATTTCAAAATTAAGTATACTGTATTCTACATTTAGAACTCAAAGTGCGCGCATCGCAGAGCTGGAAAATGAGCTCCGTCAGTCTCTTTGCGGTTTCAATCACGTCGACAGGTTAGTTGTTTGTTAGTAATTGATTTTGTGCAATTTGGTTGTTGATTGCTTGAAATGCCAAAATTTTCTGACTTATTTTACGGCTTTTGGTGCTTTATAACGGTTTAAGAACTTGAATGGCTGAAAAGGTAATAGAGAACAAGCCAGAATTAGCGACTTGTTGGTTAACCTATTTATGTTACTGACTAAGTTGCCACTAGGGCGGAGCCTAGTGAGTAACAGCCTGCGGCGCAAGTTTTGTTGGCAGTAACTACTCTAAAAACAGCCATAGTAATTGCAAAACATCAAAATTCTAAATCTTAAGTTGAAAAAACGAGTTTAAAATACCGAATGCAGCAACTTATGCACAGAATTCTAATTTGACCATAAGTCGGGTCTCCACGCGAGTCCGTATAATCATTCAGATGATTTTTCTACTTTGTGCTTTTGACGAGTTTAGAAAATTAAAAATAGCCAAAACAAACATAACCACGATGAGATATTTGTCTTGAAACCTCTGTCTTTTTCTTCTGATTCTGATTCTTCTTCTGATTCCGATAAAAGCTTCTGATTCTAAATCTCAATTTTCCAACAAAATCAATATTTTCGCTTTGAGACCTTTTTTCAATTCCTAAAATTACAATATTCATATGCAACTCTATATTCTCTTTCGATTAAGCTGTTTACAAAAAATTCTCAACTTTACACCGGCCACTACACAATTCAAAAATAAACCAGAGTTAACGACTTTTTAGTTAACCTATAAATGTTATAACTATTGGCTCAATGGGCAGAAATCTGTGTTTCCATGACCGTTTTATGATTATTTTGAGACAACGACAAACAACGCGAGAAGTTTTGAAATCACTGATTTCCCAATAAACCTAGCGCTCTTTCAATTGTTGGACACTACAGTATGCCACGATGTGTGTTTCACAGTCATTAATTTAGGCAGAAGAGTGAGTGCATCAACAAAATCGCCACCCAAGACCATCACATCGCCCTGCTCGAAGCCAGAAACGCGGAGTCGGAGCAGTAAACCCTCTCTTACTATTGCAATTGAGTAGCTTATGGAATATTGCAGGTCAAAGCTGATTGCACAGAGAGATCTCCGAAACGAGCGAGACGCGCACGACAAGACAGTGAACGACTCGAACGCGCGCATCGCAGCCCTGACCACGTAAGACTAGTTTTCAAAACAATCACTTTGTTTTAGAGCGCTCATCAATGAGCAAAAACGGGCTGAAGGAGCGGAAGAAAGGCTCGCTAGCACGTGGGACCAGCATGACAAACTGATCAAATTGGAGTCAGAAAACGCGCTGCTGGAGGTGAAACTGAGCAAAGCAGAGAGCCAGCTGATCAGTGAGCAGCAAGAAATGATGGAGCTTCGTCGCCACATCCGACATCACGAAACATTGACGTTGTGGAAGAAGTGAGATCAAGTTGAGCCTACGGTAGCATGAACCAAAATTTTCAGAATGATGTACGATTCAATCAAAGAGCTCCAAAACGACATTGGTGCGCACACGGAGCAACTCGTTTCCAGTTCTGATGTGAACAGAAGCGCTCAACTGAAGCTGACACATGAACTCACAGCGCTCGCAACGGCACAAGAGAGTTCCATGGTCAGTTTCAGTCAAGATCTGAGAGACCTCCGCACTGTAGTAAGTGAGAACAAACTGGAAACTTCTGAAATGATCAGGTTGGTGAGCTTCGTTTCTTACATTTTCATGCCTGTTTGAAGGCTGATCAAGACGCTACCGCCACTGCCTCCTCCCACCCTCTTGCAGCTGCCGTTAGTCGGGTATTTTCGCACATTTTTGAAAGATAGATATAATCAATCCATGTTGCAGATCGCAGCCGCAGTTGAACTACGTTCACCCGTACCTTGGTCCCGTTGTGCTCCAGCAGCAGCCAACTCAGCAACCGTAGGCATTCAGCAAATAACAGTGCTTAAGGTCGATTATTTGCAGAATGTACAGTCTACAGCAGCTACTCCACCGCCCTCAGTGATTATCGTCAGCTCAAAATTTTGTTTGTACTGTGTTGTTTGATCAAATTACGTGTACAAAAAACAAATTCCTCTAGAGGGATTCAAACTGACGACCTAATGGGTGGTAGTAAATGGAATCGTGCTACTTTTCTTTTAATCTACCCGCGCTGTTGACAAACTATCGTCATCTTGTGCTGTCGTCGGAGTAAAGTCGGATGACGCATTCGGTTACTCCAAACAGGAGCCTGCGATGAGGGCAATGAACGGCGATAGCACGAGAAGCTATATTTTATAGGGCTCTAGTAGATAAGGCTTATCTGAATCTCTTCTTTGTGTTAAAAAAACAAAAAAGGTGCAATTTTCTATTTTACTCCTTTGAAGAAACAAAAATCGGAAAAGATGTACAGAGGAGACCACACAAATAGCTCTTTTCGCGCCTTTTGAAATGGGTCATTTGAATGTCAACAGGCTTTGACTTGACCTCAGTTTTGGTTAACTTGGCTCACATCCTAAAGGCAAACGACTGGTGCCGCAAGACGTGCTGTACCACGCTTCCATAAACTGCCAGGAGGTGCCAAACGTCTACTTCCACAATATGTAGCCATCGAGGGACTTTCATTGTTCGAGTGCTTCTTAAGATACGCGCCTAGGCAGCCAGTATACAGAGTGGATTAGTCTACGTCTCATCAAGATCTACAAGCGGTTTACGCGTCTTCTCGGCGAACAATCAACATTGGAATGCGTGCGCGCGTTTAGCAATACAGAAGGGTCTGAGTTATGCACGTGCGTTGGCGGCGCCGCTTCACTTTTGTCAATGGCGATTGCGACGGCAGCGAGGCTCCTTTGTGCGCTGGTCACTTTACTTCATTTTTCCATTTCTTCCACGCCGTCCGCTTCGTAAAACGTCGAGCGATATTGTATGTAGGCTTGTCGCGTGCGTGCAAGAACGACGTCTCGGATTTTTGGATTTTTTTTTTCGCCAAATCGATTTGCACACGACGGTAAAGCGAGTTTTATGGTAATAGGCGGATGCTTCTGCAACGCGCGCTCAGCTCTTAGTGCCACCCGGCGCGCACCGACCGCCGCCGACGACCAAGTGACGCCGCATCCTGCATTCGCTCGCTCGCGCGCCGCGTTCCAAGCGATGATGACTGATTCGTGATTAGTCGCTTTTCGTGGCGTTTTCGCTCGTTGCTCGCGGTTTTGTACTATTTGCCACTCTGTGTGTGGAGATGTGTGGCTGTTGAGCTAGCGAACGTTCATTTCAAGTGCACTTTTTGACGTTGTTCTTTGTGCGCGCGACCGTCGCATCTCTCTGCGTTTGGTGCAGATGAATTTTAGCAAATCAACACAATTTCTGACATGGCGATTTGAATTTTGCATGTCACAAGGGGTCATTCTAAGAAAAGCAAAAGGCTAATTTAACTCAAAATGTCGTTAAAGTTGACGCTCCAATAGCGAATGAAAGAACTACATGTTTTGTTCTCGATTCCAAAAAGCCGCTGGCCAGATCCGCTCCGTTCTACGTCATTTATCGAATAGTAAATTGAATGTTTGGCAGATGACATCACATCGCTGTTGAAAAATCAATTTGGAGCAGCACGCACGAGCGAAATGTCAGACTGTTCCGAGTTTAGACGTTTTTGAACCAAACAGATGAAATTTGTGGTATTTCTGACCCGATGCTTTAAAAATTTCTTGGAAAAGCGCACATAGGCTATTTAAGATTAGCAAAAGGCTAAATCCAATTGGAGTTTGCAAATTACAGCGAGGTTAAACACTCCAAATGATCAAACTTTGTGGTCGATTCGGTTCAAATTCCAAAAAAGTCGCTATTTGACCCGCTATTTGGCTTTTAACCAAAATCGATGACATCACGGCGCTTAAAAATCACTTTCGATATTGTAGCGCAGCACCGGGAGCGAAACGTTCGTTCAGCCGTTCCGAGCTCAAACCGTTTAATTACTCTGTAGTACACATAGCGTGACACGGCATACAATTACAAAAGTGGTTCAGGCAATTAACTCTGATTTAATGCCTAATTAGGTATGTGAGTGAGTGTTATAAATAGAAACGAAATTCGCGCTTTTTGTCTAAAATGGCGTCATGAGCGCGCGCGCAGAAACGTTAACGTTGGTGTTGAACGGCATCATTTTATGCTGGGAGTAACGGAGACAAAATCTGGGAGTAACGGAGACAAAATCTACAGAAACAGTAAAACATGGCCGCCATTAATAGATAATCGCGTCAAGACTGGTAATCCAAACTTGACACTCGGAAACGGCGTCTCAGTCGTGCGCAGGCTGTTAGTGCAATGTGGAAAACAACTTCATAGCATGCTCCTTCCACGGAGGTCTACAAAAACCGGTAACCCAGAACATTGTACGTTAACTTAAACACAGTTGAAGTTTAAATTTGTAGACCCTCCGTGCCTAAATCGAGCAATTTAAATTGATAACCAGCAGCGCAGACTGTTGAAGCAATCAAGTTAATCAAAGAATCAACTTTAGGATCATTAACTTTAGGAAAGCAGATTAGTTAAACTGCGCTGTAAATTGCACCCTTACGGTTTGTGTTCAAATACCTGGATCGTCAAATGCGTGAATCGTCATTTTTCGTTTGATTGTATCAGCCACTTTGGTTATTTTAAGAGTCCCGTAATCCGCGGTTTCTACACTCCAAATGAGCGGCGACAAAGTGGACGATGACGATCTCAGCTACTACAAACTCAAATGCGAACAGCTCACCAAGTTTGCTAATCAACCAAATTTTGTTCTTAAATGGTATTATAGGCGAGACGCACTACGGAACGTGCTGATGTGTCGCCAAGCCCAAGAGATTTCCGAATTGAAGGCGGCCATGCGGTAGGCAAAGCGGTTTAGTCAATATTTCAACAGCCAGGTCTTTAGGGCAATGCAATCCACAGAGAACGGGCACTCCCGCGTGCAACCCAAAGTCGAAACGTCTGTCACTGAGGAGAGCTTAAAGCGGAGACTGCATTACCAGCTTCAATCTGCAATTTCGTCCAAGAAAGCGCTCGCTGAACAGAAGGACGAGTTCGAGAGCATGCAGAGGTAAAATTTCAATTTTAACGACTTGCAAAACGGTTATTTAGGCAAGCGGTGGAAGACAAGGAGAGAATCAGTGCTCAACACTCACTGATTAAGCAGCTGAAGGGCGCATGTCTCGCGCAGAAGATCGAAGTTGATCAACTTTCTTCCGAGAAGGCCTTCCTTAAACAACAAGTCGAGGACATGCGAAACAACCGCAAAAGAGGCTACAGAAAGGCGTTCTCTACGACCTCGGATGCGCCTAACACGAGCGATAGCTCAAGTGGCTCTTCCAGCGACAGCAGCAGTTCAGATTGAATTTTGATTTGAAGGTTGAGAATTGCTGTGACATTACGGGAAATTGTAAATATGCTCACTTGTAAAGTTGCCATAAATAGGAATTTTTAAATGGCTCAAAATGGCTAGAAATGATCTATTAAGCTTGTTTTTAACAGCGAGTAATCAAGCATTTGAAATGGCCGATTGTTTGATGTCAGATTCCGCGCATATTTGATTGTGCCTTAGTTTTAAAATATTTTGCTTACAGTGGTTTATAAGCGAGTACGGTAGAATCTTTGCATGTTCACTAGCTGCTGCTGTATTCGCCCGAATGCAACCCACCCGCCTTGTAAACAGTATTCCGCAATCGTTCTCACATGCTCCTTTTCCTGCAAAATTTTGCACATAGCCCGTCCCCGTCCGCCTGGCGCCAATCTGGCGCACACCTCCTCGTTTTGTCAACGACAAACGCGTTGCCGGCGGAGAAAAGTTCCTCTCCGATCGGCCTAGTACGGAAAGGAACGCTTTTTTGAATATTCAAATAGCGCCGCCGTCCGATGGTGCATAGAAAGCAAGCGATCTTCCTTTACGAGCGGTCGACGGTTGCGCTGCCGCTGCGCTACCGAAAGCAACTGTGTGGTGACAGCTTTTGCCGACAAAATCGACGATATGCCGGTGTGATGACATTTGCGCGCATAAAGCACTTATGAGTCTGTTAAACAATCAAGTTGAACATGTTGGATCGCTATTGAGGACCAGTTTTGACGCCTGCAGTCGGCCTGCTTAGACACTGTCCACTCAATCATTGGTGTTCAGCCTATCGCGGAGTCTTATTTGAATATTTAAATGTTTCCGCCGTCAAAGGAAAATAGAAAACGAGCGATTATCGTTTACGAGCGGTCGATGTTGCGTCGCCGCCGCACTACCGAACACGCAACTACGTGGTAACAGTCGCGCGCTTTTTCTAATTAAATTTCTAATTAAATGGCACCATGTTTCTGCTGTTGCTGTTTTCAACATGGCAAGGCATTTCCGCGCAAACAGTTACTGCGCAATCCAGGCCGGCTAGACATGCGCTTTTATGTGTTAGTTAAAGGCACTAAACTGAGCTCAGACCTCACACAAAGCTAAACTTGGACACAGCGAGAGTGTCATGCTCGTTTTCGGTTCATCAGCAACATTCAGGCCATATTGCATGGCCGAGACTTCAGGACACTTGCAGGCTTTAAATCAAGCACAGTGACAAGCGCAAGAAGGAGAACGATCGTCTGAAGGAGAAGCACAATCGTCTGCGCAGGCCCAAGAAGGAGAACTATCGTCTGCGCATCCGTCACTGAAACCGGCTGGAACCGGAAGAACTGATCAATGATTATTGCTAATCTTGTCTTGTTCTCAATTAAAGAATTGACTGTAACAAACTGTTCTACGCGAGCTGAATGCGGATCCTTTTCTTCTTCTGAACGCGAAAGGATCAAATTGCGTTTCGATGTAAGCATAAACAAACCCACATCGTACTGTAAAATCGCCATTTCAAAACCGGTTCTTTATTGTCGGCTGTGAACACCAAATAGCGCACGCGCGATGACTCCACCGTATCCTGTGAGTAAATCCAGCAACTGAGTCATCCGCTTTTATGAAGCCGCCGATTAATCACGCCAATTTGGCACCAGCGCGTCACCATCGCGTAACCGTCGCCGCACACGCCCATCAGCAAACCGATTCGATCCCCTGACCGCCCCACACGGGTCAAGAGAGACTCATTTTCATCGTGTGCAACAAGCGTCTGGTGGCGTCTCATTTTACGCGCGGTTATTGCTGTAATAAGCCAACGTGATAGCGACTCAGGTCTTAATGATCAGTTTATTGCGCAAGGCTTCTAAGATCCTTTTACGAAACGAATGCTAGCAACCCAGTCGTTTATCTTATAGATCAGTTAAGGGAGCGACAATCAGTGTGGCTTTTTGCGCACTTTATGTGCACTTTCCGCTGCTTTTGAGAATTTCAGATCGTTGTATGCCAATTGGAATACACTCGATCAGTATTACGGCGATTACTAGTGAGACAGGTGGTTTAATAATTGGCGTTTCGACGCCTTTAAGAGACTGGAATTTGAGCTTCGTGCCTGTCGCAACAATTGAGTAAACGTATGCGCTGAATTTGACCAAAACGCTAGGCGCCAGGCGCGCCTGTCCCTCACTGACAATAGCGTCGAGTTTTTGAATATCTGAATATTTAATTAGACTACCGCCAACCCATAAATAAAGACACCTCGTGATCCGCGGCTCGGTTTTTATGGTTGTGGGCGTCGCTGCGCTACCACCGGAGCACCGCCGTGTGATTGCAACAATAAAACCCAGCGCTGCGGTTTTTGAAAACAGAAAACGCTGTGTTTTCCGCTGTTTGCTTGAGATTTACCTAAGGTTAACGTAGCACTAATCAGAAATTACACAATTCCGTCGTTAATGCGAGATTTGCCAATAATTAAACTAGCAGTGTCGAGCACTTGTTCTGTTCTATCCGTTGATGCTCCCGCGCTGTTGTCAGCATAATAGCAGTCGCTGTAGATTTGCATAAGAATGGCAAAAGCCCGCGACTTTTTACGCTAAAAGCTATTTGCTAGTTTGATAATCACGGTGGGACTGCTAATAGAATTCACCATTTTCAAGTTTTCCTGAGCCAGATGTCTGTCTTAATGATCGGCGTTTCCACGCTTTAAAGTCTTTAAGAGACTGGAATTTGAGCTTAGTGCCTGTTGCAACAATTAAGTAAACGCATGCGCTCAATTTGACCAAAACGCTAGGCGCCAAGCGCGCCCGTCCATCGCTATCATTGGGATTGCAACAATAAAAACCACCGCTGCGGATTTCGAAGACAGAAAACGCTGTGATTTTGCTGTTTGCTTGAGATTTGCTCACGGTTAAGCTCTTAGAAATTAGAAATTACACAAATCCGTCCTTAATGCGATATTTTCCTATTTAATGAAACTGACGTCCAGCGTTTGTTCTCTTCTAAGCGCGCTCACCGCCTAATAGCAGTCGCTTTAGATTTTCATAAGAATGGCAAACATCCGCGGGCTTTTTACGCTAAAAGCTATTTGATAATCAGTGGCGGGACTGCTAATAGAAATCACCATTTTCTTGAATTTATTTTAAAAAATCAAGTTATACTTGCAGAACGGATCCTTGATTTAAGGCTAGGGCTCTTCAATCATGCCCCCAAAACGTCGTGTCAAAACTCCCGTGAGAGAAGTGCGTGTACCGGACAGAGAATTGAGAAGGCGCAGAGGACGCCCCAGTATGACTAAGTTTGACATTCAAACTCTGAAAATGGTGTTTCAATATATCTTTTTATCATTTCAGGCTTGTGGACGAATTGAATGCCACAATTTTAGAGTTGGAAAATGAAAACAAGGAGCTCGAGTTGTAAGTTCTCAATGACAAACAATCAAAAAAGTTAATTATCGCGAGTTTGCAGTGCTTTGTCTAGTTTTATCCCGCAGAGTTTTATCGTTTATTCTGGTAACCTGACATTAAGCTTGACTTGGTCTTCCACACGCATTCTTTTGGTTGTTCCGTCGGTGTTTAGTTAAATTGTGTTGAGGAAAAACAAGTTCAGATGGATGCGTAAAAATGTATTTTCAATTTTTTGCGTTTATTCATCGTTCATTACGACTATCGTGATGAACTTGCCATTGCGCCGCTCTCATTACAACAAATTACAATCAATAACTAAAGCGCGATCGCGCGCGCTCAGCGTTATTTACTTATAATGGCGGACTGTTGCAGCAGCGAGCGCAAATTGCAAACAATCAATTTTCATCACGATTTTCATATTCGCAGCTTTGTGGTGTTCCTTTTATTTTATGTTCCTTTGTTTTTCTACGTTTCCGCTTCATTATGTACAAAACGAGATTATGAGGTTTATTTTCATTTTGCGCTATTTTCTGTAATTTTCAAACTTTGCAGTCGCTGCTAAGGCACAATTCCAGTTTTTTAGCGTCTAGACAGTTCAAAAGCGTAATTCATAGGAAGCAAACGAAAACGATTGAAAAAAGGTCACCGAGCGAAGCCAAGAATTGGCTCATTTTAGCCGGTTATCGAGCGATCCAGCCAGCCAGCTCTATAAAGTGAACTTGTACAATCAAAAACTACGACAGACGCAGGATAAATTAATGATAGGAGAAATTGGACAAATCAAAAAGGCCGAACCTTGTAAAACTGCGTTTTAAACTTGAGAAACTGAAATTCAAACGTAAACCTACCAACTCACGAACTAAGCTTAATTTCATTTAATTTATAAGCTTACTAACAGCTGAATTTAGATGTAATCATTTCTTGGAAAACGATCTAAGTGAAGCAGGCTGCGAAATTCAGTAAGGACTCATTTTAAACAGTCCAATTTGATTCACCTCTTTTAGACGGCTGAAAGAAGAAGCGCAGAGTTACAGAACGCAAGCGATAGAAGCGGAGACGCAGATTGGGAGAGCGTCTCACGATGCACGAAACCGTATTGTTCGCGTGATAACTCTTACAAGCACATCTTAAACATGCTGATTTTAGAAATTTTTGCGAAAATATTGTTGTGCAAAGAAATTATGATCAGCTTCTCGAAGAGAAGACCAGACTGGAGGAACAAGCGCAAAAAATGGAGGCAGACCTCATTAAACAGGTCGAGACACACCGCTCTGAGCTCGCTTCACTCAAACAGTAAGTAATCATTGTATTTCATCAAAGCAGGACAACTCTGCTCCAGCTTTGTAGAGCCTCATATGACAATAACTAAGCATATGCTACGCGCGAAGCTCAGCTTAGGCTGACCGCTGTAGTCTCTTAGCCTAGCTGTTTAGCATACTAGGCTTCATAGTGTCTTGGCGCCGAGTAGTTATGCACCGTTGTATTCGGTTTTAATTGATCAATTACAGAACGCTAACAGCCCAATTGCTGGCACTCAACTCAAACATGGACGCCGTGAAAGAGGGCTTGAGAAGGTCGGTTTCTAGTATCAGTATTTGCGTTCACATGTAAATCAATTCAGGAATCAGTCGTCGCCCTGCAGCAGCCAACAGGCAGCAGTTCCGAGCCTGACCCCTCCACAAAGCGCTCTCTCGCTTCCCCACCCGACTGCCAACGGTGTCAATGCCGCAGGGACTTTTGCTGCCCACCGCTCCGCCCCATCTGGTCTCAATAGATCAGGCGATTCGCCGTTGGCAAGCTCAAAAGTAACAATTTCATTCTTATCTCAAAAAATCAGTTTGAAAC